>VWZS01003520.1:258951-491748 GCA_013397075.1 Rhabdornis inornatus
CTGGGAGCAGATTCTGTGGGGAATGTCTGAGCAGGCAGAGCCATTTGGTGGCACAATTTCCAGATCCCTGTTGGGATCTGCTCATCCTTGGTGGATCTGCTCTTGGTGCAGGAGCAGTGAAAGCCTTTGGTGAGCAGTCTTGGACAGCCACCAGGTGAGGGACAGCAGATATCTAATGGCAGTGTGGGTTTATGTCCTTCCTGTGCCATCTCGTACCTCAGCCTGCATTAAAAACCTCATTAAAAACCTTGTTTTATAGATGTTTATACTTGTACAACAATAACATTAAGCTGCAGTGCTGAAGATCATAGAAATGTGACACCTAACATTGTAGAAAGGGGGAAAAAAACCAATGCATTTATCCACATATGCAGAGTACTTTCATTTTTTTTAAGTGATTAAAAACACCTTCCCTCAATTCCATCTGTGACCTTTCAACATTTGTTTAGCACCCATTTTACTGGTGTAGTAAAGTAAAAGGTAACTCACTCTTTAGGCAGAAATTAAATTTAACAGTTGCTTTATTATGGTTGGTTTAGGTGGGGAAGGTCTCTCTTGAAAGTTTTAAGACATTCTGCAGCAGTCCCAGCACACAGCTCAGATAAACAAAGCGTGCTCGTTCCTGAAAGGAAAAGCAAATGCAAGGGTTGTTTCTGCCAGCATTATCCCAGCTGTGCTGCACAGGCTGCTCCACCCCGGGGTCACTGCTGAGGATGTTACAGAGGAAGAGAAGCATGAGAGAGGGATTATGCATCTATTGTTAGCACACAGCATTCCCAGGCACCATTATATATAATTTTTATTTTTTTTCTTTTGTTCTCAGCAATTTCCAGATGAGATGAACATCTCTTCTTTATGGGGGCTCACTAGGAGTGCTGCCTTACAGTCTTGCCCAGGGCTGTTTCAATGCTATATAAATAACTGTGTAACACAAGGTATTCAGCCCAGAGCTACAAGTCATAAGAGCTTTATAAATCCAGTTCATTTTACATTTAAAAGGCTTGGTGAAAGAAATTAAGTTTCTTGAAAAGCAGACACTGGCCCAGCAGCTTGGCTGAGCAAGTCAAACCATGGGAAGCCACATTTCAGTTTTCTAATTAGTGGCTCAGACCTGGAGGCTGGTAGGAAATATAATTCCTGTGATTCCCAAGCACTGGCACACTATTGGTGTTGTCACAGCTCAGGAAATGCAGTGGGTGAGTTTGAAGAACTACCAAAACTAGGCTGAAATTAAGGAATTTGGCTTCTAAAATCACTTTTTGTATGATGATGCCCCCTCCCTGGAAGTGTTCAAGGCCAGGCTGGGTGGGGTTTAGAGCAGCCTGGTCCAGTGGAAGGTATCCCTGCAAAGCAAAAATGAGATAATTCACATATAATTAATTACAGAATGCAGTGGTGGGAGTGATTGATGCTTATTTCTGTTTATCCCTCTAGACTGAAGCAGCTTTGTCAGGTTTCTCCAGGTGGCCACAGAACCCTTTGATGCTGTTTTAAATCCGTAAAAGTCCTGAGATGGCTTTTGGGTGGATTTCAGAGGCAGCAAAATGAATCCTTTATCTTATGCACGTGCACATCTCAAGTGTCCCTTAGACAACTCTCTGAGGACAATCTGCAACTGCTTCAGCTCACTGGAAATACAAACTAAACTCGGCTTAAGTGAGTTTGTTTGTTAGTAAAGATCAAAAAAGACATTTGCAGAGACAGCCAGGCAATAACCCTGTCACAGTTGTTAATGCAGCTCCCATCCAGCACTCAGTCTTTCTGCAGCCCCATTCCTCTCCAGGAATGAGAGGAATGGGACCATAAAAGGCAGAAAATCAGGTCAGAAAAGCTGGAAGGGAGAACAATGAGAAAGCAAAGAGCTACCAGGGAAAAGTCCCTCCAGAAAACCACAGGGATGAGAGTGAGATGATGCTTCTACACTGCATAAACAGAAGGATTTTTTGCTCTGAACTTGACCCTCTCAACAACGAGCTCTGTCAAGTTCCACAACGAGCTCACTGAGCTCTCACACTTGGCCATGATGAAGCAGAAATTCAGTATTTCTCTAGAGCAACTACACACAAATTTCAAGGGCTATAAATGCTGTGGAAGCTTCATCTCTAGAGTATATTCCCAAATAAAATTTCATCAGACAAAACCAGTTAGGACCTGTGAGAGCTGAAGCAAAGTTTCTCTTTTTATGCCATAGCACAGAAATAGAAAATACAGCACCAAATATGCTCCAAAATGCAGTTAGGTGAGCCAGAGCTGGAGAAATTTTTTTCTATATATTCTGCAAAGATCACAATGGCAATTCGGAGTCAGAGAAGGGAGATTTATTTAGCTATTTCCAAGCTGATTTTATAGACACTTGTCACGCATTTTCCTATCTATTTTATACACTGGTTTTTTTTTAAATTAAACAATGCTTTCTTTGGTCTAAATTAAACTGGTAGGGCTGTGCTTTTTAGAATTATGGGGCTTTGTTCTGCTTTTAAAATTATCCTGTGTAACTGCTTTGGAGCAAGATGCAGGCAATAATGTATTACAGCCCCTTATAGTTTCCTCAGATAATTACAATATCCATATTTTGAATTAAAAGCAAATAATCCAGTCTAACAGTCAAAGACAGGCAAATCTGAGGATTCATTTCAGTCAGCCACTGTGAGTCTTAGACAGGAAGGACATTTTGTAGTTCTCTGCAAATATAAAATCTTAAAAAGCACTTCAATAAGGTAATAAGTGCATGACTTCTTTTTATATCTTTTATAAAGAAAATAAGCCAAAGAAAAATGGGGTTTATTATCTCACTTAGCTTTGGCAGTGTCATTATGGCAGGAGAGCACAGCTGCCATTTATGAAAAACACAACCTCCAATAACACATTTTATGGGGTTTCATTTTAGACTGTCATCCATGAGAATGCATAATGTTTTGAGGTATCATTTTTTTTACACCAATAAAAAACCTGATCTAAGATTTTATGTATGGCTTTTTGTCACACGAATGGTGAAATGTTAAAATAAGATCAACTGAAACATTTACCACATACTTCATTATCTCCTGTGAAATGAATATCTGGATAATTGGCAAAGCAAAAATCTTTGTTATAAGGATTTATGAATTGAATAAAATTACCTTCTGCAACAGGAATTTCTGTGAGACTGAGATTTTCTTTTCTGCTGAAAAGCATCAGGAGTTCTGAAGTGTAGCCTAAGAATTTACTTTCAAGAATAAACCTTTTTTCCTATTTTGTGTTTAACACAGAAACTCTCTCCCCCTCCTCTCTTGATTTCCAGGTTATTAATATTTAATTTAAAATAACCTTAAAATCTCAAATCAAACTTCTCTGTCATTCCTTAAACCAGCCTCTTTTGCATATCAAATAATTAGTACCCCTGTTTGACAGAACCTTTACCCTTTACTAGCAAGTGCAAAATCTTCAAAGGGGAATGCACCTACTGGAGTCTGTCCCCATAATTCCAACATAAATTTTTGTTCTGATTATCTCTTTCTGATATGTGTCCTTTGACTGGAAGGAAGGGGTTTTAAAGGGTAAAGAAATGTATAAAAATTAGGCTTAATCTACTTAAAGATGGGGAAAGTTGGCACGGACAGTTCAGAGGAAATACACACGTCTAGCACAGTCTTCCCATGGGACCTCAGGAAAGTCAATTTATCACTACATTTTCAGCTTTAAAATAAAATAATAACGTTATCTTTCTCTTGACATTTATTGGGAAGCTTAGTACTAGATGTACTAATCTATGAATCACGAATGTTGAATACAGTTTTACACATAATCTAATCATCTGACATTTTCGGTCTGATCTTAAAATATTAAAATATTTTAGCTCTGACCACTAAAATGACACAGTTTTCAATAACAGGAAAACACTAGGAGAGCTGCCTATTTTTTCAGGTGTGGAGCTGCCTCTCTACTGCTGCTCCTGCTCCTCCTGTGGCTCCCAGTTCATGATAAAGGACTTGACACTGATCTTGTGGCCGTGCTTATGCAGCTCATTTTTCCCTGTGCACAGACAAACCACCTGGCTGTGAGTGATAATGAACTCCTCATCCCAAGGACAAGTCAGCATTTACACTTCCCAAGATTATGCCACATTTACTCTACAGCTGGTCCTTATAGGCATTTTTCTCTGAATGTCACCAGGGCAAGTCATACAGTTGCTTTTTTTTCTCGCTGCATTTACACAAATGTTACCCTTGTTTCACACTATAGCATGAGCAAGAGTCCTTCAGCTTAGCATGAATTAAATTTAGGTACAGGGCACAATAAAAATCACCAAAAAGAAAGGGAAGGGTATTATTTACTCCTTGCAAGTTTTTCCTAACATAATGCATCTCCGAAACCCAGAGGTCATTTATTGTGAGCGTAACAAATACATTTGTACCCACTGAGGACAATAAATATTGCAAATTAAATTGAATAATGACTGTGCTGTCTATTTCATTTCTACATGAGAGGCACGCATGGGACTTATAGCAAGTCAGTATTTATAAGGCAATATATGGTATGAGCCTCATTCAAAGTTAGAATTGCAGAAATGCCACAAGCACCCAAATTTACTGTTACTGCCTAAGGAACAAGTGGAAAAAACAAAATCATTGCAAACAACCAATGTGTAAGGAATTTATAATGAATATCTTAATCATGAACATACTTTTTTCAAGTTATGGCTTTTTTTCCTTGTGAGAAGATCTTGGCACTGAAAAGGCTGAAGGAGAGAGGTGGTGCAGTACAGCAGTTACTGGAGAAATGCTGCTTGCCTCGTGTTTTACTGGATTGATTGTTTCAAATGTACCCTAGCTTACACAAACCTTCAAAATATTTCCAGAAGTAACAACCAGGGAATCAAAAATAGAATCGCAACTTTGGGTGAAGAATGGAGGGACAAACAGGCACTCACTGCCAAACATAAGCATAAATAACCATAATTTAAAATGATTTCTGGGCTGCTGGCATGCATGCCACTGAGCAAACAATGTATACAACTGAGTTTCCAAGATTTTTGGTGGTGCAAATGGAGCACATAAAATTTATAGCTCTGCTGTTGCAATCAGCTACTTCTGTGAAGTAGAACTGTGTCAGGAGTTTATTTATGACTCTAGATTATTATGTTATACAGAGGGAGATAAAAGAGAATGAAACAGAGATTGCTGTGGGTGGTATAACAGCAAATTAAATTAGCTGTGGAGATAAGAATATGACAATAAAATATTAACAAAAAATAGATGAAGTAAGATGTTTAAAAAATATCTAGAGATCTTATTTATCACATCAGACAAAGCTGGGAGTCACTGCGTGTCCTTCAGTGTGAATTTTTGTAGGCTACCAAGTCCACAAATATATACACAAATATTTCAATTCTCAATAAATTATGCAAGGATACTGAACAGGGGCTAAGGTTCCTTGATTGGGTAGCTCTTGGTTTAGGAAGTTAAAAGCCTATTTTCTGTTCACCTGATTTCCACACCCAGAGCTTTAGCAGTTCTTTGAGGACCACAGATGCCTGCCATGAGCTGTGGTTATCTCCTGCTGGAGATCTGTTTATGTTTGGATAGCAGCACTGAGGCAGCAGGAACCTGAAAATATCCTTTCAATTTTTTTTTTTTCTTTTATAATTTTTACCCTTTACTAAATTTTTGTTCTGATAATATCTTTCACAAAATAAAGATGTCTTCAGGTCCATGACAGCAAATTATTTAAAGTGTTAGAAACACAGTTTTCAGTAACAATCTGTATTGTGAAGTTGGCGTTAGTGTTCTCCTTCCCAAATCCCAAATTATTTTTATGCCTGGCCCAAGGTATCTTGTTCTAGCTTTGTGAATCTTTGCCTACCTGAATAGCACACTTTTAAACTCAAGACTATTTTTTAGCAAGTTTTTAACACATCCCTGCCTCTGACTCTTTCTGTGCTCTAAAGCAGGGGCACCAGAACATTTTTTCTCCACAATGGGTGTTGCAATTGGTGTTGTGGGTCCATTCCCCTGGAAAATTATAGAAGACTTCCCTTTCAGGGGGATTTTATTGTGTTTGGATTAGATTGGATTGAATTAGAATGGAATAGATGTTTTAAAAATGTATATATACAGACCTGTGTTTATGTACCTAATGTGTGTATATATATATATATAATATATATATCTCATCTATCTAGAGAGTGACAAATAGGTCCCCATATATGCCTATATTCAAATATATTTTAATTTTATATTTATGAATATTTATATCTTTGAATAATAGTCTTTACTTGAAGAATTCTGGGTCATACAGAAAAGTGAGAGAACATTTATTAAAGACGTTTTCTTGAGCAGCTCTGGTTATCAAGGCTTGTCAGAGTTTCAATGCTTTCCCAGCCATACAGGCATGTACAGTCAATCTTCTTGGAGCCCAAAGTGTGAGAGTTAATGAAATTTGACAACTGATTGATGTCAGATGCAGCATTGAATTTGGAAACCCAATTACCTCCTTCCCTTTCAAAGCAGAGGTCATTCCAGTCAACATGACTCTACTGACATGCTCTGCAATTCATTCTGAGAGATTGCATGAGATTCTGCTCTTCAGAAAATTCAAACATAAAAGGGAGCAGAATTTACAGATGAAGTTGACACACATTGCCTAATGACTGGTCACATGAGCCAGGTGGAAAGAAGAAGCCACCCTTTCTGCCCACAGACAGAGATTATTTCTGTTTGTTACCTGGATATCTGTAGCTGGAGGTGCAAACACAGTACTCTGCCAGTGCCTCAGTTTCTTAACTCCATGGTTTTTTTCCCCAGTGGTAAGTATTTTTTCAATTTTTCAAAATTTTTTCCAAAATTTTAATGGTTCATACAGGTTTTTACACCAAAGGTTATGGGGAATTACAGCTCTATACTTCATTTAATGCACTGAAGATGATACAACTTCGGTAGAGCTGGGACAAATTGCAAATTTTTTGGAAGAAAAATCCAGCCAATTACTTACAAGCTTTACCAACCAGATTTCCAATCTCACACTAAGTTCATTGGGCTCTGCTGGTCTAAAATTGGAGCTGCTGTGACTTGTGGAGATATCTACAAGCAGAAATCAGTGTTGAAATCAGATGGGCAGAAATGGAGATACAGTCATCTCTGTCCTTTCTCCATTCTTTAACCTATTAGCAAGGAACAAATGAATGTGGATCTTGGCATCCATTCTGGATTTAGTTTTTAGCAGTTAGGTGCTGTTTAAAGATATTTTAATGTTAATATTTACTCAAGAAATTTTTGGGATAACTGCAGAATAGTTCCCATAGTTCATTGAGGAGAACTAAGAAGAAATAGGAGATTGACCAGGCTGGTGGCAGAGAAGGACCACAACCACCACAGTCATCATCCCAGCTTTCTCCAGGATGCCTGAGGCAGTAAATCAGAGCACTGAGTTTTTATTGTAAGCACTTTAAAGCACTGTCTTTATGAAAAAAGTGAAAGCAAAGCAGGTCAGCAATTCACTGTCAGGCCTGACTGTCCTTCCTACCGCCCTGTGTAAATCAGGATCACTCTGGAGAAGGACTTACTTAGTTTTACATTTTTTATGCATGGAAGACATAATTCTGCAGTGTACACCCTCTTTTGAATTTTAATTTCTATAATTAATTATTAAGTAAAACCAATAACCTGGGAGAAAGTGATACAGCCCTATAATCTCATAATTTGTTAACAGTGTTAAATAATTGGCAAAGAGTATCTGCCTGCTCTTTGATAAATATGTACTATAGCTAATTAACTCAGGTAAAACAGAGAGTATCCCACAGACATCTGGCCTTCAACCTCACATGTCCAATCCATAATCCTTTTGTTCATTAAAAAAACCCTCTAAAAATCCTAAGGTACAGGTCATCCCTCTGGATTCTGAAGGTCCCCTCCAAATAAGTGCTGAAGTAAATCTACAGTTTCAGGGGAATTAATTTTAAACTGGCCATGTTATTTACAAAAACATAATTTCTGCAATTTCCCCTAAGCTTTTGCATCAACATTAAAAGTTTAGTATTAGCAAAGTCTGTTCTTTGAAAAAAAAATCATTTTTGAAAAAAAAGGAACCATCAGTGACTTTCCTCTAGGCTTTCAGCAGTATCAACAGCTTTTGCAGGGCAAAATACAATTTCAAGAACTCAGAATCTTCTTTTTGCTGGGATTTTGAAATTTAACCCCATTCCAAAATGTCATTTTTTTCCTTTAAACCACTACCTTGAGGGCCTGCAAACCTGCAGGCACAAATTTATCCCATTATAAGCAGAGTTTAGAATTTGAATATACTGCTTCTCTTTAGAATATGTAAAGGCTTAACTAGATGGCATAATCTACCCTTCTCTTCTATAAAAAGAAAAAAAAAGAACAGAATTACATTACTCCAAACCTCCTTTGTGCTCTACACATATTACTGATATAATTTTCTGCCAGAGGTATTAATCATTTTGAGAAATTTATCTCTTGGAAAGCTCCAGTTACAGCAGCCCAAATTGCATTTTCCAAGATTAAATGACGAACTAGCTTTTTCCCTGGTTAGGCTGCACAATTTGCATGTCAAGTGAGATTATCTTCATGATTTTACAGTTACTCAGCTCATCTCAGCTTGCTGCAGGTGCTGTCAAAGTTTTACTTTTTCACACTAAGCAGCATTTGGAGCAAGACAGCAAACACTAAAAGCCAATCCAATATAACCGTGACAAATCTTTTTGCTGTTTGGCTTAGTCTTATAAAAGACAAAACTTGCATGGCATGACTTTTCATAACAAATGAATATCCCTAGAAATAATTTTCATTAATGCTGCAGAAGTTATGTTAAACTGGAACCATACTGATTGGTTCATACTTTCCTCTTTTATTTACACCAGCTAGGGATGCATTGCTCTTCAATGATACATGGCTGTTAAAATGGTCTCAGCAGGGTTTCTTTTTCCTTTGTTAGATTATTCTCTGCTAGCAAAAAAATAAATAACAAAGATAACTTTGTCTTTTTTTTTTTTTTTTTTCCTCTCCCAGCCTGCTCAGGCAAAGGCCTGGAAGAGTGATCAGAGCTTGAAAACAGAATATAAAGGACTATGGTATCTACAGCTGGGTGAAGATTTTATAGGGAAGTATTTCCTGAGCAGCAAATGTCAGCTCATAAACAGAAACACTCTGCAGCAGTTTGCCAGATTTAGGGAAGCTTCATTCAGGGAAAGAAAAGCTCTTGCAGGGCTTCAGCAAGGAAGAACCTGCAGACAGAGCTGTGCTGCTGGGAACTGAGCACAACAGACAGGGAAGGAGAAAATGACAAGAAGGGAAAAAAGAGATGGACTTCCCTTAGGAAAGGGACAAAGGTGGGAGCATTGTTAAAGGTCTGCAGAAACTGGGAAGGCAATGTCTGTGTGGGAAGTGTAAATGTTGGGATACACTGGGATGGAGCTGTGCTCTTCTTCTGAGCCCCACTCATGGAATCTCAGAATCACAGAACAGTTTGGGTGGGAAGGGAACTTCAAAAGTTCCAGTTCCAAACCCTGTGCCATGGGCAATGGATGATATGGATAATATTGCTCAAAGCCCCATCCAACCTGACCTTGAGCACCAGCTCACCCACAGCATTTCTCTCACTCTGAGCTGAACACAAATGTATTTTCTACCAGCTGTGCTTGTACAAGCTTCAAAAAGATGTCTCAGCATCAGCAGCAGCCACTTTTTTCTTTATTTTCATTCATTTATTTTCACTTCCCCACAGGAAATGGTCAAGAAACAGGGGCAGGGTTGTTCTGGAAGCAGCAGGAGAGTGCCAGGAGGTCACACCCTGCTCAAGGACTGTGCCCACTCCCATCAGCAAAGGGGCCCTGGCTGCTCACATTCCCCTGTGCCTTCCCAAGTGGCTCCACTCTAAGTATGTGTAATGGGTAACTGCACCATTTAATTAGTGGCTTGTCTTCGTTTTCTTTTGCCTTTACTCAGAGTTAAGATTAAAAACACGAAGGAGGTGAATTTCTCATGTTTGGGCTTGGTTGTTTATTAAATTTTATCTAAAGTACAGAGAGTTCTGCAACACTTCTAGCTACCAGCTACGAGCAAGCAAAACGGAGACGAATCTAGCTAGGTACAAGGTCTTTTAAAGCTAAACAGTCCAGTAAAGAACTAACACCTATATTATTTATACTTTTGACCCAATAAGCAAATACCTGTGACCTACAGTGCAGCACTAACTGTCCAACCAGAAACTACTACTTGAAATCATGAAGAAGAAAGAGAAAACACCCAAGAACCTCCATCTTGTCCCATACCTATTGCTAAAATTTTAAAAACCCCAAATTCAAAACCCCTCACTACATGAAATTACACACTTTTATTCTAACTACACACCCATGACTCTAACTCCATCACTCAAATTTGGATGCCTTCTCCAAGGCCTCAAGTCAAAAGCAGTGTTCTCTTGGGGATCAGTGTCAGAAAGCACAGAATTCAAAACTCCCAGGCTTCTGGGTTCCAACAAGTATGGAAAATCAAAAAATGGTGCTGTTTTCCTGGCTTCTCATGTTCTTGCTTGTGCACTCAGAATTGAAAAAAAAAGAAAACATAATAAAATATATGGGCAGATTGTCCATGGGATCTGTTTCCCGTAATGCAGTCTATATTACTTCAAAAAGTCTTCTTTCATACCACTCAGGCAATATAATTACCAATTTCTGTATGAACACGGATGTTCCTTAACAACATTATTTTGTTTTCTTTGTAGCTGAGGCTCTTTTCAAGATCAAAAGGAATTTAAGTGCAATTAGGTCAGAACTGGAGCACTGAAACCCAGCAAAACTCCACCAAAAAGCAAAGAAACACAGGTAAAATGATGCAGTGGGCCAGATCTCCGTGTGCTGTTCTGCACTGAACCCAAAACTTTTGCAACAAGATGCTGCTTGATATCACTGAAAATTTATGGCTCAGAACCTGTGTGGTCTCAAAGAGGAGATTTTTTCAGCCTAACTTAGGTGGGATTTTTTTAAGCATTCTATTTTTCTATCAGCTACTTCAAGGAGTAAACTTGCTTCTCAGCCTTCCCTCACTCATAAAAATGAGAGGCCCTCTTGCAAATTTGAGAGAGTCCTACATACGCTAAAAATATATCTTATGCTAGATGTCAGCTAAGGAAAAACAGTATTCTGTAGGGTTTGCTTTTTTACCTTGGATTAAGATTGTTTTTATTTTAAAATATCCAGTTATGCTCTAATCATAATTTTAAAAGTTCACAGTATTTCTTATTACCCCTGTAGGTTGCCAGCAATAGGAAAACCTGTCACTATCAACTTTTGAATGTTTCTGTGCACATAAAGCCATCTTGATTAACCTGGTACACCAGAAGTCCTGGAAGATTCTGGACTTGATCGCAAATAGTTTATTTCTAGATTTTGAACAAGGATTTTTGAGATCCTTGTTCATTTATTTATTTATTTAAAAAGAACACAAGGTTTTTTGAAGTCTGCTTTACTTCCTTCAATAGATGCAGTATAATCCCATACTTACAGGCTTCTGTGAGCTACTTCTGAAGTCTTTTGGTGTTTTGAGTCCATTTCAAAAAGGATTTGAATATCTTTTAAGTATCTGAGTTTCTTCTGGCCTAAACACAAAAGTGTCTCTAGAGGCACAAAATCTCAGAAAGACTATAATGAATAAATGAAAAGCATTTGCATACTTATACAATCCTATTATTACTTTTTGTCTTATGAGAAGGCAGCTATTTATTGCAACCAGTTTTGGCCCCTGTTGGTAAGTGCAGGAAATAGATGCACTGTCAGCACCACACAAAAGAAAGCTTATCAAGTCCTGGTTCTATCTGAATTACTTACACGATGAAAAACCTGAAAATCTTTCAGAAAGCTGCCAAAGGATCACAATTTACTGAAATGGAAATTCTTCTTTTTTTCTTCCCTGTTCCTTCTGGTCTGTAGTGACATCCTTAACAGGGAAGGGAAGGGAAGGGATGATAGGACTATATATTTCTTGTGAAAAATACTGCCTGGGGGAAATAAGCAACATGGAAAGTGATGTTCTGGGCATATTAGTGACTTTAATAATAATGAGTATATATTTTGGTCGCTGACTCACTCTGAATAAAGCTCTCTGTAGTACTGTCCTGAGTAAACACAATGTCAATTATATTTAGGGCAAAAGCTCTCCATATTTTTTGCCCATCCCTGAAGTAAAAAAGGTTAAAAAATCAGATGAAACTCCCCCATTAAAACAGCATTTCTAGGAAACATCTTTCACCAAGCAGGAGCACCACTGAAAATTTCCATTCTCAATATGTCCACATAAATGAAAACCAAACATCACCTGTCCTGTTCTCAAGAATGAGTTGCTAGTCATAAATACATGTCTTGAGAAAATGCTTAACAAAGAAAAAGCACACTGAACCTTCCTAAAAAAAAACTTTTTAAAGCAATTGTAAAAAAGGTGAAAACTGTACTGAAAATTCACAGAAAGAAGAGAAAAGCACTGAACATGGGGTGAGAGGGATTCCTAGAGTTGCAAGAGAGGCTGTGCTGCCCCTCATCTGCTAAGGACAGAAGTTTTTCTCACCTGACATTTCCAGTAATAGAAAGTAAAGAGTTTGTTGGGTTTTTTAACTGCTAACTATGCTCAGTATTAAAAAAAAATATCTATTTAAAGCCTAACCTAAATCTCACTTGCTGAAAATTAATCCTGTTATTCCTTAGACTGTTCTAAGTAGATATGGAAGATAATTTATTACCTTTTTTTTGCAATAACTCTCAAATGGCTCTAATTATACCACATATGCTTTTTTATGGTTATAATTTTAGCTAAATCAGGTAATTGGAAGGTTAACTATTGTGTGAAAATTATCACAGCTTAAATAAAATAGAGATAATGGATCCTACTCCCAAAAATTATACATACAAAACATGAAATCATGTTAATAATTTTTTTAGTTTAATTAATTATCAAAAAGGATAATCAAAGTGGATTTACCTTGCAATTGCAGTATTATTCCCGTATATTTACAGCTGAATGATTCAAAATTAGTGGGACACAGGGCAACAACTGATTCAAGATAAAATAAACATGATTAGGGAAAAAGGCTCTAATAACAATTCCTGAACCTATAAGTACTCTGTGAAAATGCAAGTAATTCTTAGTTTGTATATGTGCATGGTTATGATGATTTTGAGTAAGAAGCTACTTAAGCACGTTGACTAAAATAAGGCTGGTGCTTGATTACTTCCCTGGGCTGTGCATATCTGTAAAAATTACTTTCCCCATTTCTGAGTGGAAAGCTGCAGTAGATTCATAAAGCCTGAATGCTGAGGATCTTTGGGGAGCAGAAGGTAATGAAATAACTCCTGGAGCTCCCTGCCTGGCTCCAGGGTGACTTCCCAGCCTCAGCACTCAGCTCCAGCTCACACCTCCTTCTCAGGTGCTTTGAGTATGCTTTGCTTTGTGTATGACCATAACACCAAAATCGAAGGTAACCATAACATCATCTAACATGACCACAATCTAACATGACCACAACACCAACCACATGGAATTTATTCTAAAATTTGTGTAGACAACTGCAACGACCACATGGACACTTACCCACCTTGTTTAAAAATCAGGTATCCCTGTATCTCCCCTGTCCCTGGGAGAGGAGGTGTGGGAAATAAGAATCTTTTTTACATTTTAAAAATTTGTTGGAATTGTTAAGTTCTGTTCAGCAAAAGGTAGGAATTACTCCTTTCCTAGCCTGCCACTGGCTGTGCACAGCACTCACAGCCTGTGCACAGGAGAGATCTCTGCTCTGTGGCTGCTGCAGGACTGCACTCTGCAATAGGATCAAGCCTTGCCTTTTCTCCTTCAGCCCCTCTGTTCCCCACAGATCCCTAGAGAAAAATGTAGCATTTGGAACTGCAGGGAGTGCAATTGTTTAAATCTGGTCTTGAAAGTGCTGCACATTCTCATGTACAACCACTCTAAATCAGGTTGCAAAATCCAAACGATTCGAGTTACATTTTGTTTATTGAAAAAGCCATTAACTTATTACTTCCCCATTAGTGCATTGGGAAAATAAATTACATTCACTTTTACAATTACCTTAGATTTTTAGGTATGATGAAGCAAATTGCATGAGGTCAAATGGTGACTTTTCCTTCTGAGCATCAGAAACGGAAAAGGACAATGGAGACAAAATTTGCTCAAATTCCTCACCAGCTGGAAGCAAGTGGCACAGCTTTTTCTGGGTAGATAAAAGAGAAATATGTAATGAGAAATTGAAGAAGAATCTGTGCTAGACTCCAGCAAAGAGCTCTGACTCCCACAGACTGACAATATAGATTTTGTGTAGTTCTGCCAAAATCAAGGACACATCAAAAGGAAATTCTTCCAATTGCTATTCTAATGATAAAGGTCTGTAATTGGCCTTTAGCAGTACTGTCTATTATTTATGCCTGCTTATCTATTTCTATTGTTATAGCACATTAGGTAAATGCCCAGAGTAGATTTTTAGTATGAGATATAAGTCTAAAGACTTTTTTGTACAAACACAAATAGATATACATGCGCATGTATATATATACACCCCCCTACAGCTGAATAAAGACTGTTTCACAGGAAGTTGACATTATTTTCCAAGCAGAGACTGGAAGGGAATATGAGAAGGATCCCAGAATGAGAGAAGAAATGTACCTCAGAAATTTAGCTGCTTTAAAGTACATGTACTGCTGAGAAGGAAAGCGAAAAAAAAAAAGTGGAGGAATAGTTTTCATCAAAAGCCTTAACCTTTCTTTCCTTGATACTCAAACACATTGATTGCAGCAGTCCAGGATTATGAGCAACAAAAAAAATTCGAATCAACAGCACTAAGATGGGAGAAAACATTTGGTGAAATAGTGAATTTCTATATATTTCTAAACTGCAAAGCAAATAATTTCACAAGCACAGTGCCTGGCTTCATCCTATGCCCTGAAGATCTGAAACTCACCATTGATTGCTGCCCAGCCTGCATTTCCTCCTTGGCCTGTTGACCCCTCCCCTGTGTATATCATCCTATTCTTTATGCAAAAAGTCAATATTTAGCTTAAGGGTGTGCAGAGACCAACTCTAACAGAGGCAATAAAAGCTGACAGATTCTAACGTATAAAGTACTTTCTATGAAAACACCAAGTGACAGATTTGACATATGTATAATATTTTTATTCTGCTTAAGGCTCCTGTAACATCTTTGATACCACTTCATTTGTGTTCTGCCTGTTGCACAGGAGAGAATCTGACCTTACTGGAAGACCAAATGGTCTCCTAGCCCCAGGACAAAACAGGAATATCTCTTCTGACCTCCCAGGCCGTAGATCAGGCTCAGAGGTTTCTATGCTGCAGCATAATAAAAGGTGACTCTCTCTAGGTTTGCTTTGTGATTAAGGTTTGATGATGCTGGGCTGGCTGGCACCAGTTCTTCCTTTTTTAATGTTGAGATGAAGCAGAGGAAAAAATTGCTGATTGTTTGATGGTTATGGTAAAAAAGACAAAACCCCGAAGCTGTTGGAGAGCTATGGAGGGTAAATACGGTCAAAATAGAGGGAAGTGGGGACAAAGCTGGAAATCTCTGGGTTCCCTTCCCATTGTCTTCCTACCCTTAGACCTGAATGGAGCCTCATTGCAGCTGCAGAAGTTTACTTGCTGGAGATATTTCTGCTGGCAGAACAAGGGCTAAATTCCCCATGGATGTTTGGAAGCAGTGCCCCCTCTTTAATTTCAAGATCTTTACTCAGATACTCCTGTGTCTACTACTGATATTTAGTGATACCTCTTTAATACATGATTAGTTAATTTACTGCTTCTTTTCTTTGCACATCCTCAGATAAATTTGGCTTTGTTTTGTGCTTGTTTTCACTGGAAGAAAGCCTGGCCCAGAGCCTTCATGGCAGAAACTCCACCATGAGAGGAGTCTGTGCTGGCAGAAGTAAGGGGCTGCTTCTGCCAAGGAAGTACTGGGAGGCCAGATCTGCTCACAGGAATATCTAAGGAATTCAAGGCTTGACAGGGCCATAAAATCACCAAAAATTACCTTCTCTGTGAGACTAACTACTACATAGCAGCTGTGTATTGAGCACAATAACTTGCTTTTGGTCAAAACTTGGTTAGTGTACTGTTCCTGGGAGTTATCCAGGCGTCTGAGGAGATGGAGGCTCTGGTACCCACCTCCACCTGTGAACAGCTGTTCTGATGGTAATTCTCTCCACATACATTCAATTATTTTCCTCTTCTCACTCTCCACCTCTACTAACACCCAACCCCACCCCTCAACCCTGCCCTTTTTGTTTAATTTAGAGGTTTTCACCCTTGCAAAATGTATAATTTATGTCTCTCCACTAAATGTAGGTTCTTTTTCTGCCTTTCACTACCAAGTTAAGGACAGTCAGTACAACAGATTGGGTTCTTGTCTTTTGCTGCCAGACTTTGCAAATAATATCTTTGTGGCTCCTCTGTGCCACCTCCCCATTTTTCTGCAGTGTTTAAAAAATGTGGGCCATATTCAGGAGTGTGTGTAGTTTATCCTGAAAATGGAGCTGCTTTGGACAGAAAGGCTCTGACCAGGCCAGCTGTCAGATGCCCTGATTCACTGCAGTCTCCTGGCTGCCTTGAAAAATGTGAGTACTCATCTTCCCCTGTGCAAAGCCAGCAGGTTCTGCAGGAGTAGGAGGGCAGCTTGGAGACACACTCTTACATGACATGGCATTTCAGAGATTTAAAAATCATTACTATATCTCCCTAGAGTTCTATGCAGCTCCACCTTCTCCATGCTGAGCACTTCTGTCTCCTGCTGCCATTCATAAACCAATGATCACTTATTTGGGATTACTGAGGTTTTATGTGGACAAAATGCCTTTTCCTGTCTTAATTTGATGCTCCAAGCTATTAGGCAAATTATTGCATCCCTTGTCACCGAGGGTGATTCCCAATGCTTATACCAAACCATCCAGGTCATGCTGCTATAAATTTAGAAAAGTATGTGAGGCTTCATACAGTTATTGAGTCCAGTTACTCTCCAAAACTCTCTTGGCATCTGAGTAAGGTAATAACACAAATTAGAAAGACAGAATCTAAATTGTTATCTCTCAGGCTTTGAAATAAATTTTTTATTTTTTTTTTTTTTTTTAAAGACAATTTCTCTAACTGGCTGTAGAACAGAATTTCCATCTTGGAGGTGTCTAGTTCCTTGCCAAGACTTTTTTCCTGTCAACACAGTAAAAATGAATAAGAAAAAAAAAAAAGAAGAAGAGGGATTACACATAATATAGTTTTCTCAGCAGAGGCAAAAGCACCAAATGCCTATAAAAAATGCAGGTAAATAAAGATAAATGGTGGCTTGGGACTTCTCCAAGTGGATGATTCATCATCTGCCTGCTTCTCTGAGATATGTTTGATGCTAACAATATTTATGCAATATACCCAGGTTTGGGCATGGCACCACCTGCCACGAAAGAATTAAGCACCCTCCTGCTCCACTTGAGAACTCTAAGATGTATTATTATCTGTTGTTACTACATTAAATTGGCAGAAAATGAGTCTTTTCCTATACGATTATACATCAGCCTCAATAATTTCTTTTTGCCGATGTAAAATTCTAGCACTTCCTAATCTTTTAACTGCACCTGTCCTAGGATTTTTTTATTATTCATTCAATGCCTCACATAAAAAAAAAATGTGATACCAGGTCAGTGGGGAAGGGACCACGAGAAAGAATGAGGACAGTATGAAGTAGTGGCTCTACAATCTGTACTAACATTTTCTCAGTTATGGCACTGATGAGTCAAGTGTAAACTGCTGATGAAAAAAAAATCTAAAAGGTGCACTGAAAGGTTTTGATCCAACACACTCCATCAGCTGCAAACACAGATTTCAGTGTCTTTCTTGCCTGACATAAAATAATGTGCAAGGAATGTTCAAGCAATTCATACCATCTGGATCAGACTAAATAACTAAAATGAGATTTTCATGAATGCAAGTTAGGGCTGGGTGCCTGCATCCCTCTGCATGTTGCTGATACATAAGAATGCTCCTCCTGGGCCAGAGCAGAAAGTTCAGTATCCTGCTGCTGAGAAATGCCTTTTCACAGGTACTCTGTAAGTGCAGACAAAAGAATCAGAGTTAAGTTTATCACCTACTTAAAAGCTTCTGGAGATTGTATTTAAGTGTTGTTATGAAAGATGCCAAACCACCACGGCTATTGCTGTGTAAGGCTGCAGTAGTGGGAAAACTGAGAGGCATAAAAAGGTTTAAACACTAAAAGCCAATGTTTTACAGCAGACCACAGTGCCAGTGCAGGTCTGTAGGAGCAGAGGTGCTGCTGTATGGAGGAGGATGCACAGACTGACAAGGACACAAACGCTGTGTTTGGGTGAACCTGGCTCCTGGATGAAAAAATGTTTACTTGCCTGGGCTGCTGTGGGACCTGGCTCCACACCTTTGCTCAGCCCCCTCCTCCTCAGAGCAGGGACTTCACCCACAGAACCTGGGATGTGCAACCTGGACATCATTTGGGATGCGCACTCGTGGCTTCCCAGACTACAGAGAGCTCAGAGACTTGCCAAGGAAATCCCCTCTCTTCCACAGCAGAGATAAGCCAGAGCTATCACAGGAAAGAAGGAGAATGTCCAGATCATTATGGCTTTAGGGCAGGCAGAATCAATCCCTTCAGGAGCAGATCCCTGTTTCAGTCACCTTCCATCCCAGCCTGGCTGCTCCTCGCTGCACTCACAGATCTCACTGAACCTGGAGAAAAGATCACGCTTCACACAGAAACACCCTGGGTTTCTGCTGCTTCAGGAGTATTTTGTGGCTGCTCCCAGACTTCATAGAACACAATTTTTCAATGCTGCAAAAATGAAACTTTTGCTGGTTTAGAGATAGGGCACTCAGCCTACAGCAGGTGTGGGTAGGATCAGACCTGTTGATTGATATTCACATTCTTCAAAATTTGCCCAGAAGAAATAATTTTAATTCCAATTATAGACAGAATATGCAATTTCATTCCAAATTTTAGCATTTCCTAAAATATTTTACTTTTAACAATTTGATGAAGCCCAGAAGATGAGACTTCCAGCACTTGCTGGTCAAATACAATGATATATTTCATTACTCTATTATCTCTCTCACCCACTTTTTTGTAATCTATAATTTTCAAAGTAAAATGATTTTTTTAAACTCATTTTTTCCAAACAAATCTTCTTTTTGGGGTTTCTAAACAATCTTTCCTTATACTTTGAAAAAATATTTTTTGAGCCACATCTCCCAGTCTTTCTAAAGTTGCTCTTGGATCAATTTCCTGTCAGTTACCACCTCTTCATTAGGCTCTGACTGGGTTTCCTGTTAAGGTCCTTAGTTCTAGTGAGCATCCTTCCAGCTCAATTAGTTGGGTGTCAGCACCCTCAAATCAAGCTCCTTTTGAGCAGCTCAGTGATAGCTCCTGTCTGCTTCAGCTGGCATCAGCCTCTGAGCCCATTCTAATGCACCAGTGGAGGGTCCCTCTCCCATATCTACCTCTTCCTACTCTGAAATTGAAGCATTTTGTTCAGTGGAGCTTGAAGAGTGGTGTTTCATCACACCAGACACATCTGTGTTTCCATATTAACAATTCAATATTCCCCAATGCCTCTCTAAGGACATGAGCCCTCCAACAGGAGCTGGCTGTAAAGTGTAGCCAAGGCACCCTGCTGGCATCAGTCATTGAATTTCGTGAGTGTTGATGCAGGTCCCAAGTCTTTCCATGCTTTATCATTACAGCTATATCCAGTTTCTTATCTCAAAACAAGCAATTGGGGAAAGCAATCGTTTCTGATTTATCTTCCCTAACCTTGGGAATGAGAATAACATTTCTGCTTTCTCTTAAATCATTAATTTTTGTCTGCAAGATCATTACTGTACTCTCTGCATAAAATCTATGACTCTTCCTAGGTATCCCTTAATGTTTCCTGAACTTAGCCTTGATGTGCATTAGACACTCGGGATTCATTACTGGTGTTAATCTGCAGCCATTAAAAATGCAAGGTCATTTTGGAGATGGAAAAAAATCAGGCAAACATCTTTCAATCCTGTACCTAGTTATTTTCCTCCTCATTAAATTTCAATTGGTGAAGCCTACTGGTCTTCCTCAGTCTTTTGTCAGGGGACTGACCACATGCAGAACATCTGGTGGTGAGCAGAGGGTCACACCCAGGGGCTTTCAGGGCTTCAGAACAAACTGCCCTAATATCACCCAGCAGCTGCCAGTTCTGGTTAGGAAAGTCAGGCTTACATTCCTGTGATCTCATTGCTCAGACTGAGCCTTTCAAACAGGTGGTATGATGGCCCAAATGCACTGATTTTGTAAGGATTTTCCACAGGAATCTGTAAGCAATGCCCTGTGAATGAACTTGGTTCTTCATGTAGTAAATTATAGTATGTTTTCCTCTGAGAGCTCTGCCTTTCATCATGAGAATCTGTTGCCTAATGCAGAATTTCTGGGGGGATAAAGCCTTTGGGGCAGATTCAGCACAGCATCACAAAGCAATTAGCTCAACCAGAGATGCTCAATGAGAGCATCTTTCATGTTAACAAGCCAACATTTGAAAATATAATTCATCACATCTATCAACAAAAACACCAAAACATTTCAGGAATCCCTGATAATTAAACTGATTACATCTGATTGATTAAATCAACAATCAAAAAAGTGGTAAATTTAGTGTCATAGTTTCAGCATACAGGGTGTATATATCATCCAGCATCATTTGAAGTGCTCTTCCATTTTCCATTTGTAAGGTATTATGTGAACAGCCCTTATTTTTGTCATTGTGTTTAATGGTTCGGAGAGATAAAAGCTTCACTACTACTTTACTTACTGTCTCCTAAGGACATGCATCTTTATATGCAGTTTGTGAGGCAGAAAGACCTCTATACTCAGAGATGGAGCTATGTTGTCTTTAAAAATATTTATGGCATCCTTTTTTCTTTTAAATTACACCTGCCACTCAAACACAGCACTCACTGAAGAAGCCTCAATCCAAAACCTATGCAATTTGAGCTATTTTCTGTATTTCTGCAAAAGAACATAGATTGCCTATTTTTCCTGCAGAGCAAATGATAACCTTGTATTGATCACATACATTTTCTTTATTTGACTGGGTTTGGGTTTTTTTTGTTTCGTTTTGTTTGTCTTCCAGACATCAGCATGCTTTACAGATGGATATAGGGTATTCATCCCATCTCACACTAGAAAATCTAACTTTGTGTCAGGATTGAGCCAGGTCACCACTAATGCCAACAGAGCCATGTAGCAAGGACATTTGCAGAGTGTGGGAGAGACAAGAGCCATCACAACAACCCCTCCCCAGGAGGTGTCAGAGCTCCCTGAATCCCTCCTTGCAGTATCCCAACCATTTATCCCGCAGAAAATTTTTCACAGAGTACTGAGTGAGAAAGGTGATTCTTATCAGTCATTGTGTGCAGTAAACCAGTTCTGCATGAAAAAGCTTTCAGATTGTGGGCTTATCACAAGGCTGAGTTATGGCATCTCAACAGATTTTAATATTTACACCACCCCTGCAGGGTCTATCAGTGCTTATCAGCCCTCAACTCATCAGCCTTGAGAACAGCAGGAGCCACAATGTGCATTGTAACACCCCAGAGAGTCACTGAGGTCTCACATCTGACAGCACAACACTGTTAAAGATATAAAACACTTCTAAAATCCCCAAAGATAGGCAAATACTAATGATCATGTCATCATAACACTGCTATTCAGTCTTCTTTTCCTATTCCTGAGCACACCTGAGACCTGCACTGCTCCTTCCTGCATCCCCAGATGTTGCCTCATCCATATGGACTGGCTGTGTCACCTTGTCCCTGTGCTCCACAGAAGGGCTGTGCTGGTGCACATCTGCCCCAATTTCCACCACTGGGACAGTGACATGCATGGCCCAGGCACTGCAGCTCCAGCTTTTTCAGATGGCAGCTCCCTGCCTACCCTTGGAGAACAGCATCTCAAAATCACCATAAAGAACCTCTTTTGCTGTCCTTGCATTGCTAATTCAATGCTCTGCAAATCACAAATAAGATAATATTTTGCTTTGTTCCTCCTCACAGAGAGACTGGAAATGAGAAATTGTGCCTTATCATCAGTGGCCTGGGAGTGGCTCATTAAATCACAAAAATAAAAACAGGATTTGCCTTGCTTTGGTCTTGCCTGCTGGCTCTAGAAATGCACAGACCTGTCTAAGGGGATGGAGGAGACAGAAAAATCTGTCAGATTGTTCATGTCTCCTAGATCTGCCAGCAGCACAGAGAAATTTTAGCTGGCACCTGGCAGTTCTGCCTGGAGCAGCACCTGCAGAGCAGCTTGCCTGGGGTCTTCTCCAGTCAAGCCCAGGGAAGGAGACTCCACCAGATCCTTGGCTCCAGCAGTTCTCCTGTTCTCATGTCCAGCCATCCTTGGGGTGAAAGAAGACATTCTCCAAATTTTCTGGTTAAATTATTTTGCCCATTAGTAAAATAATTCAAACAGAGTAACAAATTTCAGAATGTACAGCAAGGTTAATTCCTGGCTTATTGACAACAAGTGTGGTTCAAAGGCTCCATCAGTGTTTGACATCTCCCTTTTCAAACATGTCTTAGGGCTGGGGGTCATCTGAGGCATTTAGGGCTTTTAGGGAGGCTTGTTAAGAAAGGCTGCAGCAACTGACCTTTAACATTTTCTTTTAAAAAATAGATGTTAGATAGGAAGGGTCAAAAACATGAATGGTATATTTGGAAGTATAGTCCTCGACTGGCTGATTAGAAAGAAAATTTTGTGCTTACAGGTATGGTTTCTGCATGCAGCCTAATTAAATCAGATTCTGAGTGGGACTGCTTCTATAAACCCTTGCCAGAAACTCAAGTGAAGTGAGACAGAGGAATAAGCCATGAATGTTTTTTTGCTACTGTTCAGAAAAAAATTAAGAGATAAACTAGATGTAGGGCTAATATGCTTCCTCTTTTTCTGATAAATTTCTTGGGTTAGTTTTATAGCAGGAAGTAATTTTCTGGGATCCTGTGCTGTTGTCATAAGTGACAGTGGCAGAAGGTGATTCGTTTTGAGCCATCAAAAATGAGGCAAACAATAAAGATTAAAAAAATAGTAAAAAAAAATTGCCAAAGTTCAACTCCTGCCATGCCTTTGGGTTTGGGAAGGGCTCCCAGCAAACCAAGCCAGGGTAGCACTCCCACTCCTCACCTCCCAGGCACAGTGTGATGCAGGCAGCAGCAGGGGAAAAGTCAGATTGTTAACTTAAAGACATATTCATCATTGCATAAATTATCTGCCTTTGCGGGGGGTGGGAAGAACCATGACTTTCCTGTTATATTTTTGAGAGTGAGAATTTTAGTCTGAGCACAGAAAGGCCAGGTGGAATTGGGGGAAGGAATGGGAGGAGCTGTCAGGAGCAAGGCTGGATCCCTGTCCATGCAGCACACACCACAGAACGCTCAGCCTGCTCTGGGCTCTGCACAGAGCTCTGTGATCCTGCTCTCCTCTGATGGATGGTGCCTGGAATTCCCTCAGCACTTCCCAGATTCAGCGATGGCTGCACACAGGCTCAGGGGAAAGGCTGCATCTGCCCAGCACGTTCTTGCCTTTGCTCTCACTGGAATTTCTGCCATGCAGCCCTCAGAAGTGCTGTGAATCATCTCTTTGACTCTCCAGCCCAGGTTTCTGCTGTTCTCCTCTCGTGGCACTGGCACTGTCATGGCCACTGACCTCCCCTCTGGCCTCCTCACATCTTCCAGCCTCATCTCTGCATGCAGTCACCTCTGAATTACCCTTTTCCCCAGAGATGAGCACAGGTACCACAGCCATGGGAAGGAGGCTGAGAAAGGGAAACATGGAAAGAAGCTTTTCTGATGTTTTCACTTGTGGGTCTGGGCTGAAACTCCCCATTAAACCCAATTCTGAAGCAAATCAGGGAATCTGTACCCCAGAGCCCACTCTCAGCCCCTGAGCCTCATGAACCCATGTAGAAGTACCCCAGGCAGCCTGAGATGCTCCTCTGCACTCCCCGGCCCCCTCCCTGACCAGTGGGCAGCTGTATGAACAAGTTCCAGGTACTGCCATGAAGTTACAATAACAAATGAAAAATAATTCAAGAGTCAGTGGGAAAGAAATGTGAATAAGGAGCAAGAGTTTAGACATCCTGGTGAGGAGTTATCCCTCAGAAATACAGAAATCAGAGGGTTTGGTCCCTCGTGCTGCATTCTTTAAATTGTCGAGTGATTGTTTTATATGTTTAAGCTGGTAAATTGGAATTAAATTATGTTGAAAAGACGAAAAAAAAAAAATCCATGAGTATTCCTGTTAGGACTGGCACAAGTCCCCATCAGAATTGCCTTCTAGAAAGAGTTGTGGGAAATGTGAATGGTCTTCAATGGCTGTGTAAAACACCTATGACACCTACAAAAGCACAAAAGGGGGGTCTTCAATGGCTGTGTAAAACACCTATGACACCTACAAAAGCACAAAAGGGGACCATGAGACTGGAGATCCAAAGCTGCAAAGGTCACCTTTGCCTTTCTGTGACCCAGCTGGTCCAGTCCCACCTTCCAGCACACCACCTGGAGGCACATTTGTCACAATACAAACTTATTAGATTTATTATTAGAGATTTATTAGTTTTGAGGGAAAGGACTAACACGATTCCTGAATAACTCAAATGGACAAAGGCAATTGCTGAACTGATCACAGGCTTTTGAGACCCAAGTCATCCATCAAACTTACACCTCCTCCTGTTCTTGTTATCCATCACCCTTTCCTTTAGGTAGGCTGCCAATAAATTTTGTGTCAGCAGGTCAGAGAGGATGATGCAGTTCTCAGCTTCAAAGGGCTTATAAAGCAAGAAACAAAGGGAAAGGACATCAGGAAACCTGTAAAACCCTTTCTTTGCAACAGCAAATACAACTGCCCACATTTGACACAGATAACAATGCTGACTAGATCAAATAAACAGGAGATAGACAGATAGACAGACAGATAGAATATATTTATATGGGGGATATATACAGGTGAAGAGATAGCGATATACAGTGATATTAAACAAAAAGGATAATAACCCGATTAGATCTAACTTAATTAAATAAATAATTTTGGGTTTTTTCTTTCTACCTATGCTTTGCCTATCACACTTCTCAGAAACCCTCCAAACACCCAGCAGAAATATTGTCTATTTTGGTAATGATTGACTCAATCAAACTTAGGGGAAATGTGAAGAGGTGTATTTCTGGAGGATCCTGAGTAGGAATATAGAAATAGGAGTCAAATCTGATGCAAAATAAAAGAGCCAGAGAGGGACCTGCACTACTAAAATATGTAAGAATCTTCAGAGAGGGAAAGTATTCAGAGAATCATATGACATCAGCAAACAGATTCACTGCAGTCTTACTTTATGAATTACAGTAAAAATCCAGAGCAATTCCTCAGGCAGATGTATACAAATGTGCAATCCAAAGTGAAGCCAAATCAGAATCTGTCCCTGTCCCTGTGACAATACCATCTTCCCCTTAAACTAATGATACGCACAGCACAAGCCACCTTCTATAAATGAAAAAAAAAAGATACTGTGTGTGGTTTCCAAGATTGAACAAGACATTCTATCAACATGCAAAATGAACTAATTCAGCCATTGCAAATGAACAGATTCACAAAGCAAAAGATAAGCTTTCCACATCTCATTTAATTTATGCTGTCTCACTGCACTGAGAAAACAGCTTTACCCATTCTCTAATGTATTGAAATGTTAGAAACTTTAATAATCAAAACAAAACCAAATAAACATTATGAACTGCTTGAGAGAATATTTTAAATGAGTAGGAGAATAAAGAAAAGATTCGAAATTCACAAGAGTTCGTAGTGCCTGCACTAGAAATCTCCCTAAGGTTTTATGTGAAAGAAATGAGCATGAACTGGATGCAGTAGGGAACCTATTGCTGGGGACTGAATTTAGATTTCCACACACATACTTGTATTCTACAAAGAGTTCTTCGGGTATCTAAAACCTTTAAAACATGTAATTTAATTATTTGGTTTTGTTACTTATGTTAGATGCAGGTTGAGAGCCATTTCTGAGAATGGCTCTATACAGAAAATCAGGGGTTTGAACAATCCATTGTATCCACTGGTCTTTTTGAGGTTCAGTTCCCTCTCCTGCTCCCACTTTCTAGTTCTGTTACGCAGTTTCAGATTTGCTCCTCTGCTGCATCCCTGAGTTACATTTACGAAAGACAGTTTAATTTAGCTGGGCATTCCTCAGTTCTGCACAGAGATCAGCCTCATCCAGCCTTCCTAGGAGGGAGGGTGTGTTTTAAGGCCATTTTATGACTGATTGCAACCCTGCACTGTAAGAATCATCCTACAATTTTACAGGATCAAAGACTTCTATTCCATTTCTGGGAAGAAAAAATAAAAGAGATAGATCTTTCAGTGAATGTTCAAATTTGAGCTGGATTAGTGTCTTCAGACAGCCTAATTTCAGCCTCAGAACTGGCCTTAGATAGGAAGCCAACAATAAAATATGGTAATTTTCTCTGCTTTTGTAGCCAGGCCTTTCCCTGAGAAACTGAGGAGAAGAGGACAAAAGTCAAGAGTTTTGTAATATTTTTTTGAATTTTTGTAAGAAGCTGGAAAATTTTCTCCTGGCACAGACACAAAGAAATTATAACCATTCTCGCATGGTTAAGAAATATATTAGACTTTTAATGATTGTTTAAAATAACTTAAGCTACAGTGTTTTGGGGTTATTTTTTCACTTTTGATCCAATGGCAAAAATCCTTGATTTGCTATGATGTGCCCAGCTGCAGTAACACAATCCATAGGCTCCAAAATACCAGACTCCATTTTCCCTAAAGTACCTTTTGTGAAATGAACTCCTCTCTTTCTTGTCAAGTATAAATTCATATATGTAAAGGGAGCAATTCCCCAGCATCCTCTCCCTTCAGTGCAGACAATTTCAGTCACCACTCACCTGCAGGACTCTTGCTGTGCTCCAGTGTGGGTTCCAGTCCTTGTCCTTGTAAAAATCAGAAGAACACATATCCAAGCTGCATTTCCCCCCAGGCTTAACTTGTCATTTTCTTTAATTAAGCAACCTTGGGGGAGCTCCCAGCAAAAAGCAGTACAAAATAAAAGATATCTGGTTTTAAGAGCAAAACCTTTCAACAGCTGGCTCTTTTTCAGCATATGTAAAAACAGAACTCTTCAGTCTTCTTTTTGTCCTTCATCTTCAGTAATTTCTCAATTTTAATTCTTAGGATTCATGTAAAGAGTAAACTGGGCACCTGCCCCTCATTTTCCCAGCAGTAAGAAATACATTATGTCATATAGCGATTTTTACCTCAAGTGCTTCAAAATTGTATACATTTTCAGCTGGACAGAAGTGCCCAGTCACTCAACTGTTTTCTTAATTGAAAAGCTGAATTCCCACCCATGTTGCACTTCCAAGTCAAACCCATCTCACTACAACTCTGCAAGTCAGCCAGTATTAAAAACAGATTATCCTGCTTACTGGATAAGCAGCAACGAACTGGAATGATGGAAATGCCTATTTTGTCTAGAAAACATCAGTTGAAGCACCAGTTCAAGAGTCCTGGCAAATCAATGGCACTTCACATTTCTAGGTGTATATATCTTGTCCAAATGTCACAGACCATGTCTATTTTCCTTTTACTTGCATTATGAACGGACCTTTTATTGTTCATTTGAAAAGTCTTTGTGTTCATTTGAAAAGTCTTTGGTTCTATATCTTATTTTCCTCAATTCATTTATTGCTCCACACTGATAGGTACTATTCAGTAAAGTTTTTGAAAAATTACCACTTTAATAATGTATTAACAGCATGATGAAAGAGGCAGTTTAGAGCATGCTTTAGCATTTTTAAGTTCTATTTTTATGGAATGGAAAACATTTCAAATTATTTAATGCTGTATTAACTTCTAATTTGCCTCATCTATGTGTAGTTTATCATATAATTCCATGCCAGAACTGGGGATTCCTTCTAAGTCATACCATGCAAATCAATATAATGAAATTAGAAAAAAAAAAAAATCCTAGTATTAAACAACATCTCATAACCTAGATTTTTATCGGCTTATATAAACTTTAATTAAAGCTAACTTAACTTCAGTTGGCTTATCTGCCATTGTATAGAGCAATGACTACTCTGTTGCTTTTGTATTCCTGTTTTATTTTGACATCAAAGTCAGACTTCAGCCCAGCACAGTGTTGAAAGGTGTGGAAATTACACTGGGAACATGCATGGATGTCAGTGGAGTAGTTTGACATTTACTGTGATGTTACACGAGGGATTAGACCCTCTAACAGTGACACTCCAGGGATCATGTTGCTGTATCCCTTGGCACGTGCCTGACTTAGCAGGAGCTGGAAAACTGTTTGGGGGGAAAAACCAGCAAGGAAAATGGTGCTAGACCATCAGAAGATGATGGGGAAATGCCACAGGTGGTAGGTTACAGCACCTCTCAAACCAAGCCCTTTCTTTCACCTTTAACAAAGGTTTTTTGTGCAATGCCAGCTGTACCAGCTCTCCTCACTTACCTGCCACATATCACCTCACACAGCAGATCCTTCATGCCTCTTGGGTGGAACATTTTGGTAAAAAAATGCGCAAACCCAAAAATGTCTGTTGGCTAAAACTGCATGATTTCTCTCTGGAAAAATGTTCAGTGCTCTTAGACCTACTTTCCCTGAATTTTCACTTAATTTAATAAGAGTTATAACAATTGAATATTTTTCACTAATGGTGTAGGCCAATTCTGATTAATATATTCTCTCGGAAACATTTCATGCAAATCATTAGTGACTCAGGCCTCAAGATTTAGATGTTGAGAAGAGAGAGATTTAATTGCTTTGTGCATCGTAAAGTAAATATTCAAATTTGTGATGACCAGTCTTTCTAGTTGTATTTCACCTTTTTTAAGGGAGCATAGCAATACAAATGGTATTCAAGATTTCCGGATTTTCTAAAATCTGATTTCTTCAACTGCATAATAATATTTTCTCTTTTATTCTTTATGTGTCCTCTATAATCCCTAATGCTTTACTTGGCCTTCTTGCTGTTGAACTTCATGCAGTACCCAGAGAACAGTCCAGAATGATTCCATGATCTCTCTCCTGCATAGCAATAGCGCAGTTAGAGCCTACCATGCACAAAAATAGAACAATTTCTCCCCTCTATGTATTAATTTGCATTTTTGCTGCTGAATTTTGTTGCAGTTTTATTGCCCAGCCATCCAGGATTGCAGGATCCTTCTGTACATGTTGGCAGTCAGCTCTGGGCTTGTCAGAACAAAGCACCTTTGTATCATCAGCAGAGTTGTTTTCTTGGCTCTGTTTTCTTGTCTTTTTCCTTCATTTATGGACATCTCAAATACATTGCAACACTGTTTTTCCTAGAATAACTAAATAATTAGTTCCCACCTTTGTTTCCTATATTTTATGTAGTTGTATTACTAACTCTTCTATGACATAAAAGTTCAGGTCAGTGAGAGAATTTGGCAAAGGACTTTGCTAGAAAATCCACAAGTGACATGTGGCAGAACAGTCCTGTGCTCATGCCTTGGCTCTTAGGGCAGAGGGGGTTTCTGCAAAATTCCTGGCTTCTCTTTCCCACAGTATCATCCCGAACCATGAGTCTTTACCTTCCTTTCTTTCCATATTGGATGCAGAATTCAGGCTTCCACCCCCCTTCTAAAGATTGGCATTGTTTGCCTCTCTCCTCTCTGCTGAGATGTATTTAAACACTCCACACTGCCAGAAACAGTTCAGCAGCTTCACACTTCAGATCCTCTGAGAGCTTTAGGGCACAAGCATCCAAGCCTGGCAATTTGTAACTGTAAATTTTATTGATTTCCTTTAAAAACATTTCTGCTGAGGTCTCAGCATGGTCCCATCTCTGCCTTGAACTCTTGTGCAGAGATTCACTGCACCTGCCCAGATGCTCCCTTACACCCCTTCCTCCACTCCTACCCCAGCCCCTCGGGCATCCTGCAGCCTCTCTGCCTCACCAGGATTTGGGAAGCTTTCCATCATCATCGTTTTGGCCTTCAGGAAACTGTGTCTTGAAACTTCTTCTGATCCATCTGTTGTGCTTTACATTTCAGCTACCAGAATTTCTTTTTTCTCCCATTCTTACATATTATTCACATTTTAAAGCACATCTTTATTACTCCTAATAGTATCTTTTACAATGCTTTTTACCTGAATGGCTGATTTTTTTTGGTTTTTTTTTTTTCCTTCTAAACATTTTGCTTTCCTTTTAACGAGGTGTTTATTCCAGGCACCTATTAGAACATTTAAAACAAACTTTATGGCCTGTTAGCTGTTCCTTGAACTGTTTTTCTCAAATTAATGCCATATTGTGTGGTGTGTGTCTTCCATCTTGAGGATGTTGCACAGAAATGTTGTATGTTCACTGATACAGATGGGGTCTTCTACAGATAAATCACAAGCCAGGGTCAACAAACTATTCACAACTAAACCACCACCTGATTTTCCTCCTCCAGCTCCTGAGAAAGAATTATCAGCATCTCTAAATATGTTACCTCTCCACAAAGTTCTCTATGGCATAGGAACAGAAAGTACCTCCTGCCCTCAAAAGTGTATTCTCTAGACATCTCTAGATTCTAATCTTATCTTTTAAATAACCCCAAGTTATTTGAATTCAAGTCTACTTACTTGATAAATGAGAGTAGGATAACCAAAGGGCACAAAGAGAAGGACAGAATAATGGTTCCTCCTACATTAAACCTCGAAAATCCACATTGCTTCCTGAAGTGCCAGTGCTCTCAAAGACTTACCCAGCAAAGCAAAACCTCAAGGAAACCAAAAGCTGATAATAAGACCATTCAAATGAGAGTGGGGGAACTTGCCCCAATTGTCTCTGACATTTTTCTTTTTAAAATAAATACTGAATTTTACTTCACATTACCAATCTGTATTTACACATCCCAATTGTACATAAGACCTCCCTCACCTGTAAACACCTCTCAATACAACCCTAAACCATTGAAATTATAGGCTGATATAGACTGACATGCAAACTGGGGTGTCTTCAAGGATCTCGTCTCAAAACTCCCATTACAGACAGAAAAAATCCAGCTACTGCCCTACCTCCACCACCTCCCTGAGGACAGCTCTCTGGAGCAGTAGGACACAGAATCCTCTGGAGATTCCCAGCATGACTGAAAATCGCTGTCACCCCACTGATAATCTGGCTACTCTGCTTTTCTGAACTGGCCAGTGTCATGAGAAGAGCTCACCCTGAGTTCCTATGGCTCCAGGAAGTCAGTGCAGTCAATCCTCTGAAGCTGAGCAGAATTTGGGACAAGGTGGCCATAATTCCCAGGGAACTTGGCTCATGGCATCAGTTCCTGGGAGGACTACACACAAATAAGGCAGTAGGCTACACATTTTGAATGCCCATCAAATAAGGGAGCATCAGTTTCTCTCACTGGTTTTCATCAGGATTAAGAGCTCAAAATAATATACAAGTTTCCTGAAAGTAAAAATTTGGCCGAAAACAGCTGTCAACAGCAGAAGAAAAATGAGTTCATCAAGAGATGCTTCCTAAAGAGAGAGCAGGGATGTCACTGAGAGAAGCTTAGGGATGGATGAACCTTGAAAACCATTCTTCGTTTTTTATACCACTGATTGCTGCTGTCAGAGACCTTCAATCTCTTCAAGAGGCAGCATTTCAATCTCTTATACAGGCACAAGTGTCTCTATAAACACCAGGAAAAAGGGGTTTACTTGCATTTGGAGGTGAAACACTGATGGATTCATTTACCCAACAAATCCAGAAAACCTCTTCTTACTCATTCTGAAGAAATGTCCTCAGACACATGTAGCCTGCAGAAAGGACTGGTTTAAACAGCCCATGTAATTTACCATTGCAGATACCAAACAGAGGTCATTTTTATCCATGGGGAATGAGCACAGGAGCAGAATATAGACATTTTCACCCCTGATTATTCTTTCTGGTTACCTCACATTCGTGGGAGCTGACAAATACAGTCTCTCAAAAAACCCCAAAGGTACTGGGGAGGATGGAGATGGAAAATCAAAGCAGTCACACACAAGCTTTTCCATCAGGGTGGCAAAGGACCTGACTCCTCAATATTAAGCAGGAGGAGGAAGTATGGACAACAGCAGGAGGGAGGGAAGTGACACAGTTCTCTTTTGCTTTTCATTGAGTCTATTGCAAAATTTCAAAACTATTTTAAAACTAAGAGGAACGAGACTGGCAACAACCACAACATACATGGGATGAGACAAGGCAGTCACTGAAAGAAAAAGGTGGAGTAAGGCCCAGTAAGATTTTTTTCTGGGCCACTTAATTACCATGATAATTGTTTATTCCTCCTTCTCTCATGTTAAACATTTACTGTTCCACACAGCACCCAACCTTGTCTTTAGCAAGGATGAAATCATCCCTTGAGCAGCAGACGCTGTCAGTGTGTTCACCTTCCCTCTCACACTCCAGTCTTCCCAGGCACCCAGGAGATGCTCAGCTGGGAGTAGGAAGGTTTCTCCTGCTTTTTATTCCCAACTTCTGATAAAATAGAATGCAATCCATAATAGTAGTATACTCCACTTCTGCTGAACATAAATGCTCTGAGAATCAATACAAATAATTATTTAACCACAACGCAGACAGTTTATTTGGCTTACTCCTTTTGCCCTTACTCTCACAAAAATTCTGTTGATACAGCAAAAACAGGCAATATGCCAATACATTGAAATGTTTAAGGTAAACACATCACTCCTCTTCTGTGCATTTTCACATCACTGTGTGCCTGTTCCTCTGCTTCACACATGGGGAACCAGGAGCCCCAGTAGTTAGGCTGTGTTCTTATTATGCCATAACATAAAACATGGAAAGTAAATGTGTGATACATTTTGAAATTTATGATGTAAACTTAGCTCGGGAGAACAGTTATCTCTGCAATTTCACTGGACACAGTACTTGGTCTTTCAGGCTGGAAGAGCTGTGCTTCACCATGGTTAGAAATGGATTAGGGAGACTGTGAACAAGTCAGAATAAATTGGCTGAAACATTAGTAACCCTCATCACACCTTCTTAGGGGTTGTTTACAAATGGGTGAGCAAGGCTTGGAGTCCCACATTTAATACTTTCATTCTGGCAGAAGGAGCATGAACATAGCACACAGCAACAGATCTCCCTGTTACAGGACAAAATAAACCACTTTGGAAGCTACTGCCTCACATCAGGGATCGGCAGTAGAGGACAATGCTGTGTCTATCACTGCCCAAAATCTCTGTCAAAGTTTGCATTGGCTTCACTTGTGCACAGATCACAGACCCAGAAACCTCTGATCCCCCTCAGCACATTCAGAAGGTGAGAAAAGCACCTTAGCAAATACAATAGGTAATTTTCTGCTCCCAAAGGAAATAAAAGAACTCTTTAGTAGCATTTTCCCAGTATTTTGCAAATAGTCCAACGCAATTCCTTCTGTGTTGTCACTGTAGGATTTGCACCAGCTTAGGGCAGGGATGTTAGGACAAGGGAGCAGGAAAAATCTGATCCAACCCACTGAAGGCTATTGCAAGGTACCTGCTGACTTCATGGGCTTTGACTGGAGGATCCCTCACACTGCTACAGAAATTCTTAGAAGGTCACATACCTCAAGCATAGCAGGATTCAAGCTTGCTGAAATCCCCCTGCAGACCTCATGGGGGGCAGGAAGGCTGAGGAGGGAGTCAGAGGACAATTCCCACACTCCCACTATCAGCTGCTGCAAACTGAACCCTTAATGCTGAATGAGACACTTGGAGAGGAAACCTACATGTAGAACACAGAGCAATCCAGCTGCAAAGATGTCAAGACAATCAACTAGGCAGGATAATTTTTTGCTTTTTTAAAGAGCAATTATATTGGGAAAAATTTAGCCTTAATGGTTTATGCATTTTTTAAAACTAATTGTTATAAAAACAAATTAAGTACCCAGATTATCTCCTTCCTGAGCTATCCATTAAAAGCCTTTGTGGTGTGTATCTCTTGCATTTAAGCAGACTAAGGAACTCATGGCTGAGCCCTCTCTGCTTCTGAAGGACAAATAGATTGTATAGGGAGGGAAGAGGGAGAGAACAGGTAAATTCTCTGAGTATTTTCCTTTGGGCGCTGTAGTTCATCATAAAAGTAGGGGTTTGAACATTTATGATCTCTGGCAGAATTTTAGATTCCCATCGTAGGCGTTTTGAGATGTGCAATAAAGTGTTACTGCATTCACCTGGAGAGTTAGAAGTTTGGTTTAGCAGTGTTCTTCTGAAAAACTTTGTGCAAATGCTTTCACTCATAAAGATGGACAGTCCTGTTGCTCTGTCCAAAAAGGTGTATGATGCATGCTAAGGAACAATTTGAATGTCAAATAACAGAATAATTAAAATAAAGAAGGAAACAAAGAAGGTGAGTGAGATAAATAGCTCATAATTTTGTTTTATCTTATAATATGCAATTACACCTAACATAACTTTCCTATCTCTACATAAACCCTTAGGTCTGGGATTAGATTCTCCAGTAGTCTGGGTCTGGCACAGATTTTCCGCAAAGCAGCAACTGTATGAAACCTCCTTTCCTTTTCTCCTCATCCGTGTTAATCTGTTCTGTTTCTGTGGTCCCTGCATCACCTGTAGATACATTTCTGCATCACCCAGTGCAGTTTACAATTCTCTGCAGCTCTTAAAATGGTCAGATGTGCCAGTTCATACATTACATTATACATCTGGAGACACTTAAATAAGACATTGACAATCTGAATAATCAATTTACTTGGACAATCTGATATCCCCCCTCCACAAGCTGGATGTGTTCTTTCACTTCCCTGACATTATTGTAATTGCTTGAACCACTTTTGTTGGGGTATTTTTTCCAACCTTAATTAACTTGTCATTTGTTATTAGGTACTTTAATATGGCCATTAAATGTCACACATAGCTTTCAGTTTTTTCTCTCTGTCTGGTTCACAATCCTGTAATTTAGAAAGGTCCAGCCATCTGCATATTTTTATACTTTGACATGTTTAAAACTTTGCTCAATGCCAGGTTTATTACGACATTAAACTGATGAACTTGCTGTAATAATCAATGTATAAATAATCAATTTAATGCTATAATAAAGGAAACATGAAACAGCCAACTCTCTGTCACATGTGCTGAGCTGCAGTGGCATTTGGTGGTCATGCACAGCAGCATTTGTAGAAGCTTCATTTAGAGAAGATGGCAGGTTAATTGGGACAGAACACAAATGCAGTACAGCACCCATCATAAGCAGCCAGTGCCAGTGATATAAAAAGGGAAAAAGAACTGGAAACCTGTTTCCACTTCTTCTGGACACACTCCCTCAAAGTAATATTCAGAATACACAGGTATCTTGAATTAGCATCAGTATGTTTTTATACATTTATAGGAAAATACACAACAATCTCTGCAGGCAACAAGCTGTTTTTCTTCATCTACAAAAAAAAAAAAAATAAAAATTTGTAGCTCCAGAGTCTCATTGCAGTTGCTGGATGTAGTGCAGATATGGCTTCCTTGTATTCAATACTTGGTTCCAGAAACTAATGGAAACCAGAACCAGTATTGGAGGGACAACTAACAAACTGTGTGTTACACAGTGTTCCTTGGCTCCCTGTTTACATCCTCGTGTATTTCCCCTCACCCCAAATCTGTCACTGAGCAAAACTCAAATCAGGATTTGATGAAGAACTGAAGGCTTCTATGGCAACAACATCAATATTTATCTGTACAAATTACAAGTTTCAGCTAGGATACTAGAAAAGGGCTCTTAAATCTTTCAGATTGATCAACAGCCATATTTTATAGTGCAATTTGTGTATCAGTATTTGAGATGTGCTCTCTTCCCTTCCCAGGGTGCCACGCTCACATCAGGACCATTACAGAGGAACCAAGACTGATATGCTGAGAAACAGTAATTGACAGTCAAAGTTTGCTCTGCAGATGGATTAAACTGTAAAAGAGACTGGTTTGAAAAAAAGTGGGTGCTTATCACTGATTCAATTTTTAACATGCTCAGGTTGACTGAATTTTTTTTTCAGCAAAACCATAATCCTAAATTGAACTACCAGAAGAGGTTAGGTTTGCTTTTCATTTTCCCCTCTTTCATGGACTGAAGGGGCAAGACATGGCAGATACCCTTCATCCATCACCTCAGCAGAGGTGATGAACCACTGTTTATCCTCTCCAGGATCAAGCAGCTGACACAGACAGGTCCTTACCTGTAGGATCTGAGGCCTCTTTGTTCCACTTCAGCTGGAAAGGCCTTGTGCAGGCATAGGCAACAACTCTGCTTGTAGGTCAGCAGCCCAGCTCATGGGGAATTTTGAATACAAGGGGTCTCCCCTCTTCCCTCTGGAAGATTTGCATCCTGTCTACAAGATTTGCTCTAGCTCTGGTTGTTCCCAGATAATGATGCCATAGTCCCAAATGATTAATTAGTGTCATGATCAGGAGGGAATAGGTATCACTGCTGCACAGTGACTTCTTCTTTGCATGTGAGGCAATTCCTCCTCACACATGAATAAGATTTTGGGCAGAGCAGCCAGAAGTGTTTCTTTGGGAAGACGGAGAACCCAGCAGTAACAGTGTGTACACAGACTGTGAGATAGGAAAAGAGTCCCTAACTGAAATGCAGTTAAAATGTACAACCAGTTTGATATGCTTAAATCTGTGGTGAGCCTTCAGACTCAGAGAAAGAACATAATTATTGATAATAAAATAGTATCAAGGGTGAGGGAAAAACCATAATTAATCCATGGTTAGATAAGTTGTAGCTCTGCCTGCATTGGCTTACAATGTTGGTCCTGTGTAGTTTTCACTGAAGTTTCTTTCCCCGCTGAACACAAAGTACATGAAGGACTGGAGGAGTTGCCTTCTCCCACAGCCAAGAACCACCACCCACTTCCTAAACACTTCAGGCTCATGAACACATTTCAAAGGGCCACTTTGGGAAACTTTCCTTTGTCCCTTGGAAGAGCAGGATTTTACCACTCACTTTTTCCAGAGCAATCCTGCAGAGACAACGAGAGCAGATATGAGAACCAGCTTCTTCCAGCCTCTAATACCACCCCAGACCATTCCCTGGACAGATTCCCAGTTCCCCAAGAAGGGCAAGCAGAGAAGTTTCTCCTTTCAACTACACAGCTCCCTTTCTCTCCCCCCTTTCCCAAGGAGGCTTTGGGGCTGCTGCTGCCAACACTGTCCCCATCATGGCAGCTTTTAAACTCTTCCCTAGTGCCATAGGAAAGCAAGGCAAACATTAGGAGAGCACTGGTGTATTCTTCTTGTCAGTGAACCCCCACAGCATTAGATAAGTCTGGCACTCAGCCCCTCAGGTTTGGTCTCTGCTATAATGAATGAACACTCAGTAGCATAACAAAGAAATTGGACCTTCTCATCATATCCTAGTAAGACAGAAAGAATCTCATCCTAATGCTGTTTAAGAACCACATCTCCACTTCTTCACTCAGTATAAACAGCACCCTGCTCTATTTTCCCACTGTGCTGAGGCCTCTTCTTGAAGCACTGTGCTCCTCAAAACCAGCTGAAACCCTGCTCTTTCAATTTTTTTATTGCTAAGCTCCTAGCTTACACTATGGGCTTTGATTTTAAAATTTATTTTATAAGAAAATGACTGATAGGGACTCAGGTCCCTGTTGGAAAAATCTGCCCACAATCTGCTTCCAGTCTCATCTGAGAAAGAAGTTCTTGAACAAAATTTAGGATAAATCAAAGCTATGAAATTTGATATGCTCTCTCACAGTGCTCTCTTTTAAGCCTAAAAGTTCTGCCTAAATCAATTTTCCACACTGCCTTTTCTTTTGTCTTGCTTAATTCTGATTATACTGGCAAATTACTGTACTTGTCCCTTCATGTTCCTCACCTTAATTATGTATATTTTTTGTATGATGTTCTATTTTTTTTCATGTGCTGTTCAACAAGCCCTCCTTCAAATATTTCACTGGTATTCAGATTCTCTGTATTTCCATAAGCAATTCCTACAAAAAAAGGATAAGCTCCCCTGTCCAAGCTCAGTGAATTTCCACTGCAATTAAAAAACCTGTGAGCCCAATAAATTTAGTGTCAACTACAACCCAAAAGGAAGAACAGATAACCTGGCAATGTAAATATCTTTAAATGTAACAATTTTCACTCTTGAAAAATGAAATATTTTACTGCAACTGCTTATTTCAAATGTGGAATTGTATTCAACAGAATTCTTATCTTATAATGGCTGTCTGAAATGTAGGATATAAATTAAACACAGGAGTGAAAATCCATAAGAAACCATGTCATTCATCCTTCTTTTGTGGAAATAACAGAATGATCTGGCTTTCCTGCCTTAGTTGAAAGTTTATTGAATCAAGCACTGGCTACACTTGTCTCTAAGGTTACCAGTGCAGCACTTTATTTTAGAGTGACAGCTCTGTATAGAGCAACATATTGCAATAAAGTGTCTATGCGCTTGTCTTCCCAGAACACTTTTCTTTCTTAACCCTCTCCTAATGGTGCTGAACACCTTCTTAAGGCTGGACTCCACACACTCTTTTATTTGTCAAATGCATGTGCCAGGAAGAGACTGAGGGATGGAACAAACCAGAGCATTTCTTCAGGCACGTGCTGCTCTCTATTAGGATTTTGGAGGCATCATTTTATTAAAAGAGCTCTTCTGCAGCTTTATCAGACATAAGATATTCTGTCCATGCATTATACACCCTTCCCTATTTTTCTATGAGGAAGCTGGAGCATTCTCAGACCCTGCAGGAGCTGTAATTGCTGCCAGCTGCTCTGCCAGCTGGGTGTGGGGAGTGGGTCACCAAGTGCCCTGGCCAGGGTGCCACCCTCACCTCAAACTGGAGAACAGCAAGATGGCCATATTGCTCTGTCATTTTAAACAATATTCTCATTATTACCAAGGCAGGAACTGCACACCTTTTCCTATCAGTTGTGCTCTTTGATGGACTGAACTCTGGGATTAGAACTCCCCTCCACAGAGAGCTGTGAAGGTTCTGCACTGCCTGGGGCATGGGAACACCTGCCTGAACAGGTACCTGCTCCCCACACCAGCCTTGGGACATCAGCATCTAAATCCCCACACAAGCACCCCTGAGAGCTGACCTCTCAGCTCACTTAGGACACAAAACACATTAGAGTAGAAAACATCAATTTCCTTAGGGAAGTATTTCCTAAGCATCTCCTTACCAATTATATTCCCTCTGATAGTTTTATCAATCAGAAGCTTTTTCTTTTTTTTTCTTTNGCATTATTAAATCAATTTTGTTGTTGTTAAGTTCCACTTAGGTTAAATAGGATATTGTATTTCTAAACTAATTATACAGGAAAGAGGTCTAGTCCTGAGCTTAATGGAAACTTTGGACTGCATACACTCAGGTGGTTTAATTTCCTCAATTATATCCAAATACACAATCTAACAACACTGTAATCTGCAGACATTGGAAAAATATTTTATTCAGCACTGCACATTTAGGTGCTACATTTGTAAGATGCCTGTAGTTTTACCCCCCCAATGAGAGAATCACTAACACTTGTCATGCACCTACCTCCTTTAAGCCGGGCTCCTTCTCCACTTTCATGTCTGAAATTCAATAGAAGTTTAACTAAATTCTTTCGTTCCTTTTTAAAGCTCCAGGCACCTGGGAAGTTGTGACTCTCCTTAGCCACATCCCAGGAGCTCCCCATTCTCTGTAGCACGCTTGAAAAGTTATCCAGAGGATAAAGAGAATGAATCTTAAAGCCACTGAAGAAGTGCAGAAGATGCATCAGTAATCAATACCAACGAGACTCTTCCTTCCCTGGAGGCAACTGACTTGCCAGGATGAGTTACTTGCAACAAATATAAAACACCAGGACCATTGCACCTTGCCTGTGCACTTTTAAACTGTGCAGGAGAAAGTGGTATTCAGGATCTTTGGGTCGTCTTCCCCTCGCTTGCTTCTTCAGTAAGGTCTAATAAACCTGTGAGGAGGGATACAAGGTCACACCTCGTATCCTATGCATTTTATTAAAGGAGCCAACACTCAATATTCCAAGTTTCCAAGGAGAATCTTTGGCATCCAAATAAGAACTCTTCTGTCTTAAAAGGTGTGATTGCTCAGCTAAATGAACCTAACTGACTCCTTACTCAAAGTGCCAGAGCTGTGAGAACAGAGAAAATCTTCACTTTCAGCCACCAAGAGAGAGCTACACATGCCAAAAACTGAGCAACAAGGAGCAGTTGGTTATAGCAAATCACAGCAGACATTGATAGAACCTGGTCATAAATAATTCCATCCTTGCTGCCAAAAGATCAAATAAAATAATTTTTAAAAATAACCAGCCTTTCTTTGTACTCAATCTGGGGAAAGTATTCCAACTGACATGCAGTTATGCCTGGTTTTGTAATATAATTGAAATTTCAATATGACCTACAGGTTTCATAGATTTTGCAAGCTGTTGTAGCAGAAAAAGGAGAGAGGAAGTAAGAAGGTGAAGATAAGCTCTAGTAAGCAGTAAATGGATATGCTGATTCCCTAGCTTTCCATAAATTAATAGGTCTAGTCTACACTTGTGCTATTTCAGTGCAATGTGTACTAATTCTTGCTCACTACTGTAGGTCACCTAGAGTAATTAATGATTGCCATTAGTTATGATGCAGAATCTGGTAAGTGACACTGTTCAGTTGTGCTGTAAGTGGTGGGATTATTTCAATAGGTCAGCAAAAGTAAAGGGACATCCTACACCAAAGTCTTCAGTCTGATTAGCAGAGCCTGCATCTGGCAAGCACTTTTGCAATATCTGAATTCAACTCATATATATATCAGTAAAAGCAACTAATTTGTATCTGATGCTCACCATTGTGTATACAATTACATAAAAATACCTGTATTTGTTGGACAGTGTGAGAAATCATAAATACATTAAAAGCATACTGCTTTTCCACCCAGATTTCAGATAACAGGTTTTTTAAACATATCAGTCTTGCCAAAGGCATTCCTATAGAAGGCCGTGTCCTGTGACACGTTCAGTCAGGAAAACTGGAGGTGGGATGCTGGGGTAGAATGAATAGGGAATGGGGGCTTGAAACAGAACTATAGGGAAAGGAGGAAACAGTGCGGGATCCAAAGATCTGGGATAACACATTTCCTGAGCACTTGCTACTGCTGAGACACAAGCCTTATTTGCTTCCTTTTGCAGGTAACTAAACACAGCTAAATGTGACACACAGCAAATATGAGCATGGAGGGGCTGCTTTGCAGAGAAACACCAGCACATTTTGGAGGAATTGGCTTTTTCCCATATCCTCCACATGCCGAGTCCATGCTCAGCACGCACCCACAGCCTGTGGGTGCATGGGCATTTGGCTCAAATTGGGAAAAACCACCTGGCTGAACTCAGCTGGATGAGGAGCTCATTCACCTTGTCTGGTTAGGAGAAGCAGCAGCATTGTCAGGTGAGCGTTTATTAAGTGATGGGTGTCATTTATAAAATCACAAAGCAGCAGTCCCAGCCAACAGAAGACTTGAAAACGACGCTCCTCCATAGAAAACAGGATTTGCAGAACCTTGTTTGAATTCTGCTCTTACGTTTTTTTTTGTTGTTTTGTGTGATCTTACTGTAGTGCACATTGTAGCCCCTATGAATTATACCCTACCTACACTACACCCATGTACTCCATACGTCCTATAAATACCACAAAGCAAAGCCATACTTTGTGGTGACACTGGGACCCAAACAAGATATCATTGCACATTAAAATTGTATTAAACTAATTGAAAAGTAGTTGAACATTGCTAACAAAACAAGAGAAATACTGAACATTAAAAGACAAGAGACTTCTCAGTGTTCAATAAAACCACACCTTTCAGACAAATTAATTATTTGCATCATAAAAAAAATCCTAACAGTGAAAGAAAATATTCCAGAACGAAGTGATGAGTAAAAAAGCTTCAGGTGATTTTTCATTACATTAAAAACAATTCCCATTCTCATAAAATGTGCAGAACTTTACATCTTAAATAGCATATTTACCTTCAAAATTACTTTCTTTTTAGTCTTGCAAGAAATTAAACCTTAATTAGATAGGAAAGTATTTGGAACATATCCAGAAATAAAAAAACTACAGCTATTCCCCTACAAGTGGCACAGCGTCTGTCAGGATTTTTCACATACCTTCAGGAAGATATCTCAGATTAAGCCAACACTGTTCTTGCTTTCTGTGATCAGAGTTAATATTCTGCAGACCCAAACTGGCTGCCTTGTTTATTTCATAGTTTCAATTTCTATTGCTGTACTTTTCCCTGGCAAATAAATGGATGCATGAGGGGCTCACCCTCTGAATAAATAATAAAATCTAACCTGTCAGATCTTCCTTTGCCTTGAATGAAAGACATTTAATTCCTCTGTGATGCTGTTGAAACTAAATCTTGTTGCAGGAGGTGGAATGAGCAGCCTTGGAATAAGAACTAATGTGTGTTTGAGCTATGTCACCACCTTGATGGACATCAGAATCCCATCTGAGACCAGACGGGAGGAAAGGAAGATGCACTATACAAAATATGTCTTCATTGAGGAGTAAAGCATTACTCAATGGCATTATACATTGTTAATAAACTTTCTTTATCTGAAACTATAATTTAATATTTATGTGTCTAATTTACATGTGACAAAGTAGCATATTCTAAAATTAGAGTGTAACCAGCAAACTATTAACTACTATAAACAATACCAAAACACAACTCAAACATATTTTAAGGAAACAACAGATACATTTTGGACTGGGGAATGATTTCAGTTGCAGATATTGTTTTAAATACAGCTGTCAATTACATCTTGAAAGAATTTCTTCAAGCTCAGAAAGATTTTCTGCTTAGGGATTCCTGTGTATATACATAAAGACCAAGAGCACACCACCAAAAAGTCCCCTATTGGTTACTAGTAGGTACAGTAATAATTGTAAATGCTGAAATTGTGTGGGGGAAATAATTTTCAATATCCATGTTATATGATGCACTAGACAATATCCCCTTAGAGCAGAAACTAGAGAAAATATCGTGCCCTTTATTATCTCTGTGGTTTCTTACGTGTAATAGACAGCAGAAGAATTGCACTTACTGTAACATTACAGTGTTAGATTGCAGTTCACCTTTTAGAATATTAGTGGCCGTAATACTTATGATAGATTGTGCCTTATGCAAAGAATAATAATGATGTGCATTTAAATTAAAAAAAAAAAACAACGAAACAAAAACAAGCAACCACTTACAGAACCAACAGTGAGGCTTAACATAACAAACATGCACTAACCCTACACTTATGCAAAACTAAGTTCTTCCAGGAAACTGTAACCAACTGTTGACCTTCCACAAAGGTAAAGGTTTTGTCCCTTGGTAATACGCTTGGACTTTGTTGTCGAATTCCAGTTTATTAGCTCATTGTCTGTAAATGTGCTGTTCCACTGTGGTATCCTTTAGCTGCCCTTGAGCTTCTGCAGAATCTGCAATCTTACAGTCACTTTTATTTAAGGTTTTATTGAGCTGCAGAGTAAGTCCCCCTCAGTACTACACAAATAGGCTGCCTTATTCATCCTCTTCAGGTTCCTGTGGTAAAATCGGTGTCTCCTCCTTTAAACAAGCACTAAAAAACCCAAGGATTGTGCTGTAAAGGTGATATTTGCTTTTCTCAGAAGCAATGTTATGACCTTCATCTGGGTAGATCTGGCAGAGGAGAAAGGAAAAAAAGTAAATAGTTTTTAAAGGCTTTTCAAATATTTAGCACTCTAATTTTCTTTCTTTGATCTTCAACATGTTTTAGATGACAACAGGATGATAACATTAGTTTTATGGCATCAAGGAAAGCTAATAAAACCCAAAGTAAGACTCATTCTCTTAGAATCTGAACTTACATAAAACAACCACTGCAGTGGGATCTGCAGAAGAGAAAAAGTTTATTTTCTCAGCCATTGTGCTTACAACAGTTTGCTTTAGCTGGCATTTTCAATAGTGCCTAGGCATCCAAATCCCATTAACATCCATGAGATTAATTACCTCACGCTTTTAGGGACCTCTCAATATTTCAACTTCTAAGTGTTTGGCAAAAACCCTTTTTATTCACATCTTCTTCTCTGGTCTAAAGCCCATCTTCTCTCTCTCCTAGGGTGGATGTGGGCATTTTTATCTCTTAAAACAAATACCACTGGGAATTTCTCCCAGGTGAGGCTGAGCAAACATTTGCAGGCTGCATGAAAAAACCCAGGGCACAAGACAAGAGACCTAAGGAGGCCTGAGGCAAAAAGCTTCAGCTCTCTCCTCAAGCCCAGGTTATCACAAGATTGCATGAGAACAGCTCAACAGGGCTCTTCTGGGAGAGCTCTGTCATTCCTGGTTCCTCCTCTCTCCACAGAGCTTCACATCACCTCAGCTGCAAACACACGGGCAGTAGGAACTGATTCTACATTTAAAGTCCTTTTTCCTTGCTCAAGTGGCACCAATCCCCTTCTTGCCACCTTCTCCCTGACACGAGTTCACACTCCAGTGCAAACTACAGGATCACCTAAGCCCAGCAATGTCAAGGTGTGCAATGGCCAACAAGCATCAGGAGTATCTGGAGATACTGATTCAATCGAAACCCTCTGCCAACAGCATCCATGGGCTCCAGATGGGTCCCATGCAAGCCCATGCCTTGACAGAGGCTCTGTTGTGCTCTATCCATAAATTCAAATGTTAAAAATAAGGGGAAATTACTATCATTTGATCTAATACCTTTTTAGATAAAAAGAGACCCAAAGTAGTGACATTTCCATGTTACAAAGAGTGGCTACATATTCCAGAGCACTCTGTTTAGAACGGTAGGATAAACAGGAAAAAAGAAAGATGAGAGAGAGGAAAAACAGCCCAGGAGAATGACAAGATGATATAGCTCCTGACATCAATACTAACTGAGAAAAATGGGATTAAACAGAGTTCTAACTGTAAATTGAGGTAATACCACTGTATTTTGGTAGAGAGGGTCATTTGCAGTTAAGAAATAGCAACAGGAGGTTAAATGTTCAACTATGTTTATAGGAAAAGCCACAGGTGCACATACCTGCATAGTGTAATTAGCCCCAGCTTTTATTAGATGCTTAATTAGCTCTGCGGAATGCTGGAAGTGAACTTTAGCTGCAAGAAAACATTTGATATTATTAGAAACAGCTACATTAATATGGAATACTTATCTGTTACACAGCTTTGGCTGAAAACATTTCCAGGCTCTGTAATTACTGGATCTGAAGCTGACTATCTCTAAGGCCAGCCCCACCAGTGACAGGGTGTTACAGCAGAGGTTTGGAGAAGGAGCTGGCAGCGCCAGGGGAAGCCGCACTTTCCAGACTCTTAGTGAGGACTCCTCTGTTTACCCTTGATTTACAAATACTGTGATAGCTTAGAGATGGGTAAAGCCATTCTGTTTGAACATTGTGGCATTTTCTAATTTGCTTGAAAGAAAGCACACTGCATTTTCTATTGCTTTCACAGGGTCATTACACCCCACTCTTCTTTAGGTAAGGGACTTTCTGAAACCTATCAGTAACCTGACCTTTGTGTGGCAAAACCATTGTCCTAACCCTGCAGAGTTTAGGCTGCAAGTGGACTGGGCAGTGTCATTGGATGTGATTTTGAGCAGGGGCAGCAGACAATCAGACTCCCAGGCCAGAGCACCCTGCATTGCTCAGACATCTATCAAAGCCCCAATTCCTTCCAGTGCTCGGTTCAGAAGGGCAGAAATTGCTGCTGCCTGTTGCAATCAGTAAAGCCTGAGCCCCTCATGCCTGCTCAGTCACACAGAATATTTTCATCCCTCCTTCCTGTGCTCTAGGGAGAAGCACTGGACAGGGTTTGTACCCCTCTGGTTGCAGTTTGGATCCATGACAGGGGTTTGACAAGTCAAGGGTGATAGGCTGGCACCGTGCCAGCTGTGCATGGGCACTGTCAGCTCAGCCCTCACCAGTGAGAGGCACTCATCCCTTCAGACTGTGTAAGATACCTTGTATTATGCCACACCCACCAGAAAATACTGGGAAAGAAGTAGGCATGTCAGTTTGTACAGAGCAGCTGTTTGCATCACTGTAATTTCTGCCTGCATCAAAGCTCTTTCTTTAGACAGCAGGTAAGAAAGTTCAGAAGAATACACTGCAGTGAAATCTGCAATTACAAATTATCTCAATTGATGCATCTTATGATTCCATCTAAAGTGCTAGAACTTACCCTGTGTTACTCATTCTCTGTCTTAATCTACTGCTGAATGTATTGGTGCTATTAAAAGGTTCTGTGCAGCTTCAGCTTCAGAAGGTTTGGCAGTACCTTGTAATTAATTAGATGAAAAGATTAACTTCCCATTTGGTGATGTACTTCAGCAGCTGTACTGATAATTCTGCAGAATTTGTATGAATTTAAAACAACATTAAAAATGTATGTTGTTCTATTAATAATTCATGTAATACCTTTCACTAGCAACACAGAGGTCCACAAGATTTAAACAAATTAAAACGTGCAGCACCTAAAAGGTGCAAATCCTCAGCAAAGAAAAGCATCACCAGTTCATAGTTAGAAGTGACAGTTGAAACAAAAGGAAAAAATCCTATCAGCCCAAAAATGAAACTCCAAATGTACTTGCTAGTACATTTGTACATAGTACCTCATCAGCCCTTGAACACCTGCCTTTAGAAGCTCTGACTCCAAATTAGTTGCATCTATAAATACTTACCATCAGCTGTCCCATGAACTATTAGCAAATCCACTTCTTTTAAACCATGAAGATTGTGTAATACACTGGATGCCTAGTGAACAAACACACACAGAGCTGTAATTGAATTTTATTTTAAGAGTAAAATGGTAATTTAAAGTTACTTGTTTATGCTAACATACCTGATATGTAATTTCATCTTTTGATGGAATCCCAAGGTATCTTTCTGAAAAAGCTGATGCTGTAAAAATAAAAAAAATCCAAAACAACAAACCTTCTGAATTCCAAGTTATTTCTATTTAAAAACTCATAATTTCTGACTTTGAGTCAGAAGTTATTTAAGCCATGAAGTCAAGATGTTCATTTAGCGACACAGAATGTACCATTTTGATGCACTATTTAAACCCACTTTTAAATAGGTAAAAAAGGAAACCAACCAGAAATCAACCAACTCCCCTCACAAAAAAAAAAAAAGATCCAACCCCAACCAACAATAAAAAAGCCCAAACCCAAAAGAAAGCACAACATAAAACCCAAAGAAAGTCTAAGAGACCATTAAAGTAATCTGGTCTGGTTTCCTGTGATCACAGTTCATAGTCTGTGCCCAAAACTTCACATACAGAACCAAAAAACCTGTGACTGAATGACAACATGGCTGATATTGTAGGGAATTCACTGCTAAGCTTAAAGGATTCATTCCTAATACAGGACTTGATTCAGGCTGATATACATAAAGGATTCTTTGATGTAACTGCAAAATCAGTGCTGTCAATAATACCATGTCTGCTGTGGGTTTTGGTGAACTGTCCCAGTGTCAGCTTTACTTTCATTTAAAGAAGAGACCAAGACAGTGAGTTGAAATCTCACAAACATTGTTATGTCCCTGCCCTCAGTTAAAATAACCAGCAGCTCCATGTGTAAAAGGTATTTTGAATAAACTATCACACAGGTTTAGGGCAGGGAATACTCACCATATAACTTCATATCTGTGATTGGTGCCACCACAGCTCCACACTTGAAGAGACGCTCGCTGGATTTCAGGATCATCGAGGTAATGTAACCACCATATCCCTAAAAATGGGATTGAAATTTTGGTTGATTTATTTCATTCTGGCAAGAATAAAGCTAAAGGCCACTGTGATAACCCAGTGGTATCATTTTTACAGTTTAAGGGTGCATAAAGATCTCATTGACCTGGTCATCACTTTTAATCTATGCAGTTAATGAGCATTGCACATTTCTTCACCATCTCCAAAGTCTAGCACATCTCCCCTGGAAGAGCTGATACCAGAGAGTCATGATACCTTTGTGAAAGCTTTAACTTGAAACCACAGATTTCCTTGAAATAACACTGGCAATCCATTTCTGTACACTTGTAATCATTCTAGACTCACAGAAAATGAAATTCTGAATTGTGGCATCTAGACTCGATGATTTTCTTGCATATTATGGGCTCCACAAATTTCTCTACTTGCCATTTTCTTATCTCTTCATCAGTACTGAAAAACTGGTATTTCTTCAGGTATTTTTTGTTGCTGTTTAGTGTTTGGCACAACACACTTCAGGAAGACAAAATTATCCCACGACAGGGAAAATATAATGCAAAACACCAGCTGATCCAAAAAAAGATTATGCATCAAGTGCCTACAGTTTTCTCATGGACTTTTATGAATGCTGCTTGCTCCTATTCTTCATTTCTAAATATATTATTGAACAGATGATTTCTGTGGAAGAATGGTAATATTTGAAAACCCTTTAACCTTATTTAAGGAATATAAGCAAAGAGGTTTCTTGTTCTTTGCAATCAATCCATATTAAGTGGGAATGGACACACTGAAGAGAATACTAAATAGGAGCTGGATTTTCAAAGGAGTGTGAGGAACTGAGTTTTTCCTTTCCCATACAAATTTCAGCCCAATAGGCCAAGAGCCATCCAGATCTGTTCATGTGCAGGAGTAGATTTCACCTAAGACCAAGTTTCTGAGTGAGCACCTGTAATTTGTATAATTCAAAGAGCTTAAGAGAACATCAACTTCCCTCTGCCTCTGGGTTTTCTGTGCTTTTACTTTTGTTTAGTATTCTGTTTATGTCTCGCCCAGTAGCTCCACAGCACAATTTCAATCCAAGGATAGGCATAACCAGGTTATTTATTATTTATTCCATGTTTTCATTAAGAGCTTGTTTAATTCTCCTGGGAGTTTCTTCCCTTTGTGCTTGTGTCCTTGCTTCCAGCCAGGCTTTCCAGGACAAAAACACTACAGAGTGAGTTTTAAAGAAATTCTTAGAATCATTTCACAGTGACACTGCTATTCCATATGCCCTGATGCAAGAACATGTGGTGCCTCACTCATCTGCTGGGTTTCTGGGGTTACAGCCTAATTGCCATATTTTCAAGAAAGACATTGGCTGTAGAATTGCAACTCATTTTTAAACCCTCTTTTCACTTCCATGAATAAAACCACAAACTCCATGGAACCACACTTGGCTGTCTAACAGCTCAGAAAGGCCCTTGGATCACGCATCACTTAGGCTTGCATCCCTCACAGAGATAAGCAAGGGGGCATTGGCAGATTGCCTGGCAATTTTCCCCACTGTGCCTTTCTGAACAGGCTTGTTACTCTTGTGCCTCATTGGCATCACCAATTGTGACAAGAATTTTACTTCTGTGTAGTTCTGAAACCTCTTAAAGAGCTCCCTGAAAGTGTGCGTAATGAGATCAGCATTAAGCCATTCCAAATTCAACTTATTTTCAAGCAAAGGGCATATTCTGTTTCCATCAGTAAAGCAAATTTAATGCATAAAAAGAAAAAAAACTTATTTCCCTATCACATTCTTGTATGTGATAAAAAAGAAATGAGTTTTAAAGTAGATTTTTAATTGACTCTGAAACAAGCAGAGTGGAGGAAAATACAATTAACCCTAAGAAGCTGTTAAATAATTTTTTTATTATTAATTATAAAACTGACTTTTAAATTTTATGATTTTTTTCTTTTGACAGTAAAAGAAAACTCTGAAAGGTTAACTTGGAAAGGGGAAATTTCCCTAAATTCAAAGCAGTCTTGAAAGCATATTGAATTTCCTGCTCTTCATTCCTCAACACCTCTTTCAGAAAATAAATGCAGGAACATGGTAATCAATCATATTTTGTGAAAGAGAAGAAAACTGGGGGTAGGTCCTGGCAGATATGTAAAGCCATGGTTACATGCACTCTCTTCAGTAACTGTCTCATCACATCACTCTTAGGAAAAAAGGTACTGATGAATCTCTGGCAGAAAACAAGTGGGAATTTTCAGGTAGCAATGAAAAAAATTTCTGCAGTCAAAACCAAGCAGTTCTGGATGCTTAGGGACTTCATTCCAGAAACAGGACTTTCAATCAAATGACTGAAAGAGGAAGAGGATATGGAGAAATGTTGATGCTTCTATGCATGTGTACTTTCATATACATTGGTAACAGGCATTAAAACCTGAATAGAAGTGTGTGCCACGATATCTGGTGGGTGAAATTGGCTCTGCTTGTACATCCTCAGCTGGAAAATCTCTGGCTGCTCCCTTACAACCCAAATACTGGTTTTGACCCAAGTGAAATTCTTGCAGTGAGAATTTCTTTCTTAGCTCAAGGAGTGCAGCAGGAGCTCAGATCTTTGAGGAAGGTCATGTTCATGTAAAATGTTAATAACAGTCACAAACATCAGCCAGTCCTCAAAATGCTACCATGCAGGAGGTAAATGTCAATCTCCTCATCCTGCATCCAGACAGACTGAGACTGGCAGGTTAAATGACTTGCCTGAGGCTGTGCAGCAACTCAGCAGCACTGAGAACTAAGGGACTTCATGGTGAAACACATGCTGCTCCTAAAAGTGATGACTGGGGGGTACTTGATCAGGGCATGTTACTGATTTGAGCTCAAAGGCAGAAAACAGCTTCGTTTTTAATAAAAAAAAAAAAATTAAAAGGTTGGATATGCTGGTTCATAGATGAAGCAGCAGTTGTGTGGTGTTTCTAATTGCTGCTTTTTAATAGACATCAGTAAAATGCTGTTTAGTTTGCTACTAAAAGTTGAGCCTTTGCCTCGTAGTATCTCATGCTAGGGGCAATGACATGCAGCTGATAAAATAACAAAGGCAAGATTTCTCACTGGTGCAACAAGGAACTTGCTGACAGTACCACAGGGTAGGTGCTCAGCTAAGCTCAGGGGTTAGTAAAACATTCAGATATAAAACCTGTATTTTATAGGACAACATTGTCAATTTAACTGCAGCCCAAATATAAAACTGTAAGAAACAAACTTTCAATAAAACCAAGTCCCTATTAAAAATTTCTAAAGAAAGCAAAAAGCAGAATTTTTAACAAATATTTTCTCCTTCAGATTCTGAAATGCTAATAGTGTTATACAATAAAACTGATTTTATTGACTTCAATATCTGTTTGGAGAAAAAAATACTGTACAGAACAGACAGTAAACTATGGATGGCTTTTCCCCCATTTTAATAACTGAAATTTTCTTAGGAAAATATATAAATATATTATAAACTGACAGCCCTTTCTTAAAGAACCATAATGATACAGCCTGCTATTTTTGCACATTACCTTTCCAAATATACCCAGTCTCTTAGGATCAATGAAGGGCTGTTTCAGAAGTGATCTGAAAGGAAAAAAAGTTTCTTTTTTAATTTTGGCAAAGTAAAATGGTTGATTTTACTTCCTGAATATAGTATGTAAAAAAATTATTTGTCCATTAAGGAACTGCCATACATAGAGATCAGGTAGAAGAAGAAATTTACATCTATACAAGTAGTACTGCACTGGGAAATGTGATTTGTTTCCTAATTCCTTTTTATAAGAGAAACAGTTGGTGTTTGGCCCATCTCACCTAATTTAGATATCTGAATTTAAGCATCCTGTCTAAACTATCCATTCACATCTGCTTTTCAGTTTATGGAGAGAAGAGAGATTCCTTTAGCATTCTTACACATGTTGGAAACTTTTCTCAGTCTGGGGAGGATGATCCTTCAGAAATTCCAGGATTTTCCACTGACTACAGCTTAACTGACTGGTTTTGACCAGGTGCCTAGCACCAGCTAAAGGAAGAAAAGATGAATGGAACTTCTTGAATCTAGGTATTTATAAAAATAATGAATTGTCTCATCAAGGCCATTAATCATCTATGGTGAATTTTACACAGAAAAGACAGAATAACCTGAGGGGAAATATCAGACACACCTGCTTATTCATGAAATGGTTGAAGCATCAATCCATTTCAAAAGAAGAAAAAATATCTGGTTTAAAATCTGTCTTTTCCTGGAAAACCCCAGAAAAAGTTCATCCAGACCTTAGTATGAGCCATTTTGACATGTGCACCCTGAGTAAGGAGTGTTGTCAAAGCTATACATGACTACTCCACTGATAGAAATGACTCTTTTCTGCAGCTGGTAGACTTCTATCAGTCTAAGAATGATAATGCAAATGAGAAATAACAGGCACTTGCCAAAATTTTGCTCTCATGTACACCACCACAACTTAATTTGCTTTGTGTGATTACTCCAGAATTTTGTGGTGGAAATGAGAGCAGTATCTTATGGTATAGACCGAAAATATTGTAACACAAATGCATTTATATGTTAATGTGGACAGCAAGAAATTTACCTACAGAATATAGACAAATATGAATTAGCTCAGGGGGCATATTTGGATTGCACAGAGCAGGACAGCTTTATCAAAGAGAAGCACCAACTCAAAGAAAACCCCCAAAACACCCCTTTGATTTTTTACTTGCTGTTTGTAATGGAAGGATTACAGTTTCAAATTTTGCAACTGCATTAAAAAATAAACATTAACAATGCAGAGGAAGCATTATGGGCAATTTTAGTTCAAATGCTCATTCATCCAGGTGGAGTCAGGGTGAAAGAGGAGTTTGCACATACGTACTCTACAGCTGCTATTTGGTCCTTCACTTCCACTGATCCTAAGCATCGATGGACCTCCTGTAGGATCTTGAGGCCTTGAAATCCACTTCCTCTGCCATCGAATCGAGCTACGATGACATTATCAGAGTTGACAAGCACTGAGTCCCAGTCAATGTGAAACTTATCTGTAACCAACTGGCTGCCTGGAGCTTCATCACTGCAAATACCAACACACCAGACACAAACGAAGACTATTGACAATGTGATGCACTGTGCCGAGCTCTGATATTTTATTTAACCTACATGGCAGAGTTCAGTTGGTTATGCAACCCTGCTGAGCTACTGTCACTTCCATCAATACCATCCCATTAGGCCTGCAAGCAAAATAATTTCTTTAACTTTATAACCACTGTGCTGCGGTGCTGCCAATACCTGAATACACTTAGATTGAAGGACACAGTAAATTAAAGCAGGTGGTGCTGCTTATAACAAAAGTGAATGAAAAACCACAAAACATAATCACTAATGGCTAGCTTAGTTCTGAGAAGGCTCAGGCAGAATTCATAAAATCTCACTGAACACACAAAAAGGTAACATTTATTCAGCACCCTGATTACCATTTTGTAGGATATATAATACTATTAAGAAGGATGTCATCTGAGAAAACAAAAATAATTGCATTATTGTATCCTTGAATAGATTTTTTGAAATAGAGTACAAAGAAGACTAAAGCATACACTGAAGAAAATTGTATTTTCTCCATCCAAATTCATAGGAAGAAATGGATGCAGGCAGGAGTGATAAGTCTATTTTATGACCAAAAAAAAAGTGGTTTACAACACAAAAGGTGAAATAGAATGGGAGAATGCAGTTTCTAGAAGAACAATAAGATTTTCATTGATGCCAAATGCACTATTTTCCTTACAAAGAAAATAAAATGTCAGTTTTAAAAGGGAAGTTTTTTATTATTTTCCCCCAAGATGAACACAGAATAAAAGAACAGGCTACCATGAAGTTGTACAAAATGCAAAATAGTCCTATGCAAGCTACATCTGCCAGTGGGATGCAAATTAAAATGTAAAAGTGTCTGTGCTGGCTGTATGGAAATTAAATTGGATGGTCTGGGGAAATATCCTGTCTAAGGTGAAAGAAAGATGAAGACAGAAATTATTATTTTGCCAAATAGACTTATGTAAACACTGGGAAGGAAAGAGATAAAATATCCTAGAATAAGTACTGTCTTATAAACACAATAATGTGCTGATTCAGTATCTGGCTTTGGCTGTGGATAACACGGACCATCTTCAAGGTAATCACTCAGTTAATTAGCAAGCATATGATGAATTCAAATTCAATCAGACCTATCTATTTAGTTGCTATATCATGTACTGAAATCAGGATTACTTGGTTACAGACTCAGCCACAACATGTTATGCCTGATTTACCATTGTCTTGCACATCAGGTTTATACCTGGCTTTATAAAAAGAAAAGAAGGGCATTTTTTTGGTGTGCTTAACCAATTTAGTTGAGATTACACTAATTACTAACATTGCAAAGCAATGAGTCTGGAAACATTGTCAAGTGAGCTCTGCAAAAAACACATGATTCAGGAAGTATGTAATCATTATTATTTGCAATAAGGAGCAGAACAATATTTCCAATTTCTGCTCATTGCACAGAGCAAGGTTTTCAGAAGCACTACACATTGAAACAGATGTTTTCACAAGGTATTTATCATTACTTCCAATAATAGGAGCCTCAGACCAGTTACAATTATTTGTAAGTTCTTCCAACTTTCCACAAAAATATGTCAGAAATATCCACGTTTGACTAGGTAATTTTCCAACAGATGAACACATTCCACACAAGTGAAAATATCATGAGTCAGCCTGCTTTCCTCCCTTTAAATATGAGAACAAAACTAACACAGTGTTCACAATTGATTTATATGTGTTCTATTTCTAGGTTATACATACATCTGGTGTATATAGATATAGGTATGTTATATTTCTGGACACTTAGGAATAGGAGAAGAACCATTATATTTATGAGCCTTTCTCTAATCCAGAAAGTACTTAAAACCAAAAAGTGTTTTAAATCAGAAGTGATACCCTTAGTGAATTTCTCCAATAAAAAAGAAACAACAAACAGAACCTCAGCAAGTTTCTCAGTGGGTGAGAACTGACAGTGATGGTTTCTCAAGCTCCTTTTTGGAGGTCATAGCTGGGCTACTTTTGGGCCCACAGTTTAAACACTACACTTTGTCCAGCCCTGCATGATGGGTTGTCTGATATATTGCTTTAGGAAGCAATTTTCCAGTGGCTAGTTTATTTCAAGAATGTCCATATAAGTAGTCTTTGATAAGCATTTAAAGTTATTTCCACTGAGGTATATATCAGAACTCCCATTAGCACCAAAAGGTCTCTCTACTCTTCAGCTGCCACTAAAAAATGATGCTGTGTCTGAGGTGTGCTTCTGTCCTCCACAGGGAGACAGCAGACATGTATTTCCTAATATTCGCATTATGCCTCTCTATATTTCTTCTAGTCTTTTAATGGCTTGTTCTCAAAGCTGCACAAAATATTCACTTTCCAACCCTACTGCCTTATCTTGCTATCAGTCCCAAGAGTGCACTCACTGGGGGCATAAACAGTTTTTATTGTTTGTGCAAGGCCTAAAACTTTCATCGGTTCAAAACTAGGTAAACCAACCCCTGGTTATGACCAAAATATAAGAAAACAAGTAAACAAACAAACAAAAAGAAACCTCCTGGAGACAATTCAGTGCTAGTTTGAAGAATACTTTGAGGGGTTTTCCCCCCTCAAATACCAGAACAATCTTTCCTATGATTCTGTTTTAAAATATCAACTTACATATTGGACAACTTTAAATGGCATTAAATAATAGATACTGATATTTAAGATACATTATCTACACATTTGAAGGAATGAGGTTAATTATGATCAAAGCAAAATAAAGAATGATTATCAACTCTGATTTTATTACCCAGATTAAATGCCAGAGTCTTTACTGAATCATTTCCTGTATGTTACCAAGAAGTGTATCTTCCAACTTTTTTAAAGAGTAAGGTGAACCATAATGAGGAAATCAAGGACCTGAAATTTAAACTTTGATCTTAATTATATATAAAAGAGATGGTAATCACTTTTTCAGGCAATTACCATGCAGCTCTTTAATATATAGATACTGTGTGTATTACATCAGAAGGAAACTGAGTGTGAAATGTTATCAGTGGTTTAGGAGAACAAATGGAAGAAAGGAAAGTGTTTTAATCTATTTAGCATTTTATGGGCCACTCATCACAATTCTGGAAAGAAAAAGAGTGCCAGCCAACATAACTGGTTTCTACATGAGATCTGTTAGACAGTCCAGCCATCCAGATAGACATAAATTTTAACACAGCAATACAGTGACCTACTACTTGAGTATTGCAGCTTGCTTTGCAGCTGCTAATGGATGAATGCTTACACAATCTTTATGCTGATGGTTACAGCATAATCAGGTCCTGGTCCTTAAGTTGAACTTGAGTCTACATGGAACTGTACTCAGTTCACACCCAGGTTTCACACCAGGACCAGATTCCTCTGGTACAAGCTTCCTTCCTGGATTCAGCCTTAACACTCAGGCACCTGGAGGCCACGTGCTAGAAGTTCAAATTTACCTGCAGACATCCTTGCATGAATACAGAAGCCTTTTCATAGTCATGCACCTTTGAAATGGCTACTAGCTTTCAGTGATTTGAAAAAAAACCCAAACAGATCACACCAAATGTCATCCTCATCATAAAATCACTCATCACCCGCCTTCTTTCCTTCTTCCCTCCCTCCTTTCTCTTCTCCCTCTTCAAAGTGCAGTGCTACTGAGATGGAAAGCAAACCTCACTTCTCTGCTAATACTCCACTTTTCTGTTCTTGTATCTTCTGGTTTTATATTTCTAAGTGCATGTTGCCTGGATCAAGATGTTTTATAGAAATTCCTTTCCAAAAAAATGGACATACAATTAAAGCAACATTCTTACCAAGGACATTGGTAAGCATTTATTTTCAAAGTTTTTTCTCTCAATAGCTGGAATATGATGATAATTATATCATGGCTGAGAATGGAAGAAAGAAAGCAGGAGCAGCTGAACAGTACAAAAGACAGCACTTGTTATCAGCCCCCAATTCTCATCTAACACTGCTGGCAGCAGGAACAGTTTCTTCATCAGTCCCAACAGTACCACTCTGGGACTCAGAAAAGTCAAGTATCTGGGAAATGATATCATCTACACAACTAATCAATGTTCCCTATAAAAGCTACATGTTCTCCTTGGACCTGAATACTTTTCTCTTTTTTTCTGAAAGTAGTACTTCTGATCATGAAATAAACCTTAGGATGTCAATTTGGAGCTGTGTGGGTCAAGAAATTACCCCCTATACGCCCACAGATATCCAACCATTCTTTCTCAAGAGCTAGGCAGAATTTATTAGGCTAAAATAATCATCCCACAAGGGAACCTCCCATAATTTCAGTGACAGTTTGCAGTTTTATATTTCATTTGGGGACCTCTTTAATAGAAAAAGGGTTTGCTGGCAACCTTAGCTTTAAGTCTGTAAAAAGCAGCTGAAGAAATACAGCTTAATGTAACTTCTTTTTCTTCTAGGGAAGGGGAAGACACAAAACATGCTACAGTACATGAGCCATGACAGATGTAAAATCTTCTGTTTCATACTTTCTCTAGTGTGTAGGGTTTTCTAAAAAAAAAATCCCTGCTAAAACTAACATTGAGAATTCAGTTTGCAAGGATAAGAATCTGACCTAAAAGAACCAAAGTCTTCATACTATAAATGTAGATACAACAATCTGTATTTGTAAGTTGATGACTTTCCTTTTTATCCCATATGCCTATCATAAAAAAACCCAAAACAATTATAAAACATAACCATACTCATGATAATAATAATCATACTCATGATAATAACATAATCATGATTTGGCCCCATTATTGTCTCACTGGGTACCAACAACTTTGGTAATTTAAATTCAGACCCTTCCTCAACACTGTTCTCACTTCTTTCAACTCCTGATATCAAAAACCAATTCAAAATAGTATTTTCTTTAGCTTTTTTTTTCTTTTTTCTCTTCCTTTTCCTGTGATTTCTGGCCTTGGACTTCTCAGCTTTCTGATCTTTCCCTTCTGTCGTCTCTAGGTTCTACACGAGTTTATAACCCCACATTTTACCAAAGCTGTATATGGCAGATTATGTATTTATTAGGATACTTGAAAAGGGAAGCGTTGCACTGCTAACACCTTTGTGTTTCCTTGCTCTCAGAAACAGGAACAAGCACAAGTGTTTGCAAGTCCCTGCAGTGCTGCTGGGGTCAATTCACAGAGCCAGTTTGCCTTTGGCACTCGAGTAAGAGCTGCTTAAAATATAATCATGCCTCCAAGATCATGCCAGGAAATGCTGCAAAGATGAAATAAAATCCATGTGTCCCGTTTCTCCACAAGAGAACAAAAAATATGTTCGTGAGCCAATTAAAGCAGAAAGCTTCCACAACAGCAGATAACTACAACTGAAAATTCTGAGTTTTAAAGCACAAACTGGGATTAGAAATATTAGAAATAAAGTTTGTGCCTTTCTGTCCTATTATCTGATTTGAGCAGAGGAATTTGGGATAATGCAGCAGCTCAGGTCTGTAAACACCTCACATCCAACAATAAGGGTCTGTGCTGTCACTGAGGGGACATACGCTCCAGGTGACACAGCTCAGTAATGTTGCATTTTCATGAATTTAGCAGTGCACTCCTACACAGACATGTGTTACTGGAATTCACATCAATTCATTCCAACTGGGACTGGAAGAAGCTCTGTAGGTCCAGGAAAGCTCTCTCCATCCATGCTGAGCTCGAGTGGAGAAAGGAGTGATGCCCTGAGGTGGCCATCACCACTTTTCCCAGGTAGGCTTCAAGCACACTCATGACTCTGCTCTTTTCCTCTGCTACACATGTGCAGACACACAACTTAAAGGCTGATTCTCCCTGCAAGAAACACACACCTCATCTCCTTTTAAATGAACAGCACAGGTTTCCAGGGAATAACATCCACCTCCCATGCACCTTTTCTACAAAAATCAACAGACTTTGGATCATGCCTATCATGCCTTCAACCATTGATGATCAAATCTATCTTTTATTTCATTCTGGTGTTCCTAAAAGCAGTTTTGCTTTATGCATCTCAACTGAGCCCCTCCTGGAAGCTCTACTCATTTCTCCCAGGGATAAAAAGGAGCTTATGCTCTGAGTGAGATGCTCTGTGAGCAGGATCAGCAAGAGTCCAGGAAACACTGCAGAACTACTTGAAGCTACACCATCAGAAACTGCAGTTTCAAACATGAAAGTACAGCAAAGTACACTCAGGTTTGACTAGCTCAAAAAAACCCCAGGCATCTCTACCAGACAGCATCTGTCACAAAATCTTCTCTAGAACAAGTCTTTTGATTTCTCAACTCAAATCCATGAAATATTTTTTTCCTACAAAAGGTAAAAAAACCCAAACCACTAACTTCAGATTTAAATATTTTCTATGTAGCACTTTTTTATTATTTTGAGTGATTCCAAATGGATACTTACATTATTAATAGAAGGGCATACTGGTTTCGATCCGTGAAATCTTTTGGCAGTGACAACTGTAAAGGGAATTCTTTTAAGAAAAGAGCAAAACATTAAAGGCTGGTAGTTACACAGATGAAAAACAGTAACATTGTAAGAAAGCTTTTGGCTTGCTAAAAAAACATTTTGCCAGATTTACCGTAATCCTCAATGTGAAGCATTTTGATTTCAGTCTTGTAATTCTTTTTCTTGAAAACAACTTCTTTCAACACAGGGTTATTTTCCAAAATATAAAACTCTAGAAAACAGGAAGAAAAAGCATATTGAAAGGCATGGAGAATCATCCCACCAGAGATATATCAAGATTCAAAAAAATTAAAGAAAAAGAGACACATGTGCAATGATCTTGCAAATGAATCTTGCAATTAGTCTTGTAAATTAATTCCTTCTGTAAATACTTTTCTTTTTATAATGCAACTACTTTTAAATTCAAAAAGAATAAAAGCCAGTTCATTTTTCTGGCTTTGGTGGGCTATGTTTTCATTAAGCATTACCAAGGAAATTTCTGATGACCAACATGAACATCAGCATCTCTGACAAACCCTAACAGCAGCTGTTGCAGCACAAGGCTGCTCTGCTGGGCAATATCCTAAGCCTCATGCAGGCATCCTTTTCCCCAGTGTTACAAATTCCAAGGCAACATTTAGCCAGCACAGCTAAATGTGGTCACTGCATGTCCTTATTTGCCTTCTACACTTCGGCCAAGAGAAAGACAACCAGATTGGTTTAAAGCTGCAGACTAACTTGAAGCAACCCTTTTACACAGAAAAGAATGGCTAAATTGTTCTTTTTTTTTTTTTTTAAACTCAAATTACTGATCTTGCTTCCAAAATTTAGATTATTTTAATTAAATAAGAAACTCTTCACTTAGGGCCAAAACAGATAATCTGAAGAGAATGCTTGTTCTGGGCAGTCAACCAAAATGGTATAATTATAGTCTGAGGATGGAATAATTGAAATAATCCTTAATCATTCCTTTATGAATTGAAGAGGTTAATCTAATCTTGCACTGAAACACTAATGGTAAATTATCTCTCTTATTATTTGGCTTTTTGTTGTTACAACAAACAACGTCCCTCTATCCTGCCTTGCTTTATTTTACTCCAAGGTGCTGCACATAAATCTCTATTTCAGTAATTCACACTCCACAGTGCTTTAGATGCAGGTAATAAAGAGCAAAAGCCTGCCTTCACGGAATTGAGGAGCTCCACAGAAGCCTAAAACACATTTATTTGAGCAACAGCTACCCTTTACTGAGCTGGATAAAACTCCCTGCCCTGTGTGTGTTGTGGCACTGGGCTTTTCAAACACAAAGAATGGCATTAAAAAAAAAAAAAAAAAAGGAGGAAAAAACCAAAACCCTGAAGTGCAGATATTCATCAACACTTTATAGCATCTTTATAGCATGGCACTATTTATTAGGATGGTACTTCAACATGCAATATTAGCTCCACGGAACAGTGACTGGGCCAGGACAAAGGGGATGCAGACAGGTAGAGCTCAGGATTTCCAGATTCTGGGAAAAATCCTGGGGATAATCAAATTAATGAAATGAGGATATGTAAGGGTTGGTTTAGTGCTTTTGAATGAAAAGTTGTCCCCCATTCCTATAATCCACACCTCCATGCTAGTGGAGTCACAGTGCATCTGGAGGTGGCAGAGTTGTTCCCTCTGCTGCACCACCAGGAAAATTCAACTGCTGAAGGACAGTCTTCCACTAAAAAGCACCTCAGCAGCCAGGAAACAATAACAGATCTGGCATCAATATACAAGAAAATAATGAGTCAAACTTGACAAACACGTATAGAATACCCTCCTAAAAAACCTTTATTATTGGATTTGTCTTCATTGACAATGTCAGTGGAGTCGTTCTGATTTGAGAAATAGAAGAGAAGGACTAAATCACCACATGTAGGTCAGCTTTTATGATCAATCATCCAAGGACTGTACCTGACTTCAACATAATTGGATTGTAACTTTAAAAACATCTCTAAAAACACAGGAGGTGTATTGAAATGGCACCATGATCTACATAGGAAGTGAAAAGGATGAAGACCAACCTGCCATCTAATTTACTCAAGTGTAAACAGAAGATGAGTCACATGCATTTAGTTCAAAAGATATCTAAAAATCTGGAAAAGCTTTAGTCATTTGATTAACTGCTTTCCTTACCATTTGCTGATGTGGATGTTGCTAAAAGGTAATTAATAACACTTTATATGAATTAGATTTCATGTACTTGCATGACATTTTCATGTGCCTACTTTCCCCTCTCCTACAATCCCCAAAGCAATTAGGGATGATAACAAAACTTACTTATTTCATAAGGTATACTCACTTTCAGTATTACTTGTCCTGTGCACACTTACGACTGGAACACCTGGTCCTGTTTTGAGGAGAGAAGAAAAACAGAGGAAAGGTGAGGCCGTTTGTACTCTGCAGTTCAGTGACAAAGAATGGGAGCACCAGTTACCACACAAAACAGGATCCTGGAAGCTCCATACACACAATTCCCTTCAAACACAGCAGGAACTCCACTGGTACCTCTCAGAAGTGACACAGGCTGGGCTACAGGACCAACAAAGTGTGAAAGAGTCACTGCCTTCTGCCTGTTCAGCAGCTCAGACCTTGCACCCAGAAGGAGCATTCCTTTTTTTTTAAATAATATCTGTGTTTTAGTTTTAAGTGATGAATAAAAAATTATGGATGCACTTAATGGTACTGTTTAAAATATAGCAGCTTGACATTCAGAAACTTTAGGTTGACTGTGAAATGGATTAATGATAATATCCACTTATTTTCTCTGTGGAAAAGCTATAGAGGTGTCAAAAATATGTTTCACATAATTATCTCTTTAAGAAGCTCCCTTGGTTTGCCAACTCGGCAAAACCAACAGTAACACAGTTAAATCTAGATGTGATGTAGTTTAATCCTATTTCACGTACTTTATTTTCACAGTACCACTAAGAAACTAAAAATCAGGAATAATTCTTCGTGGCAACATCTACTGTGCAAATGCCCAAGGTGGGATGTGAAACTGGCATGATCAAGCATTCAGAATACTCAGAAGTGGCTGAGTCTGCTGTCCCTGCTCTGGAGATCCCCACCAGTGTAAACCTGCAAAAGAAAATCTTATGTCCCCACCCCCAATATGGAATTTACACATGAGAATCTCTGTTTTACTTCAGTGTTCAAATTACAAGCATTCAGTCACTATTGGGCGAGGAAGAACAAAGCAGAAAAGCTGAAGTCCCTGGGGACCCCATGGCAGATGAAGGCATGGCCCCTTTGAAATTAGGAGTTACAACTCTCTTTTTGAGAAAAAAGAACAATTCCCTTTGAGAGTTCAGACACAGAGCTTAATTTATGTGTTTTGAGAGGTTGTCTCTCTCAATTAATTATGGCATGAGCCTAGGGAAATGTAAATTCCTGAAATAAATAGCATGATGACATTCAAAGCCTTCACTGAAGATTTTTATCAGTTTCATTCTCTCCCTCAAGGGGGACAATTGACAAAAATCTTACAGGTAGATTGTTGACAAATCACAGCTTTCTGCCTTAGCTCTCTAAGAAGATAATTTCTTCAGATGTCTCTTTTGCTTTAGTTTGTTTTTATTTCTAGCTCTTTTTACTTCTGAATTTGTCATTTTGCTTTCAATTCTTGTTTAAGAATGACCATTTCTGAGGGGGAAAGCACCAGCATTTTCCAGCCTATCTCTATTTGTCATACTCAAAGATGGAAGGATGATGACATTTTGAAAAAAGGGAGATTGCAGTAGATTAAAACGCTGATCAGAGGACAAATTTGTGTTACAGCCACTGTGTTACAGTGCGTCAGAACAAAGCACAGCACTTGGATTTCCCATTGACCTCTTATCACTAATCCCAAACCCACAGCTGTATAAAAGGGGAGAAAAAATTACTCCCTTTCTAAACTATCTTATTTGAGTGGAGAGAAAAAAATATCTTGCTAGTGTTTGTGAAGTGCCAAAGGAAAAATCCACAAGCTATGTGGAAAGTAAGTCCAAAGGATGTGATTGCCAAAACTGAGAGGCTGAGGAGCCAGTCCTCCATCTACCAGGCAAGAAATAACTCCTCACTCAGGAGAGTCTCTGGAGATGGATACAGCTGAGAGAGATCTCCTGGCTGAGGGAAACTAAGAAGGAAAAACTATCCTAATAAAGGTGCTTGTGGGTAAACAGGAGGTTGAAGAATTGAAACTCATACAGATCGAACCAGTCCAGAGTCCCCCAAGGGTTTTTCTGGGCAAATTGCTTTTGTAACAATCCAGTGAAGGCTTTTTGCAGTGGGAAAATGAGAGTGTATGCACGAAGTAGATGTTCCATTTGTCTCCTCGAAGCAGTTTGCCTCACACTCTCACAAGCAGAAGAGTTTTGATGCTAGTTCTACAGTGACCTTGTAATCAACTTTGATACTGCCAAATGCCCAGCCCAGCCCAGGGCCCCGGCACTCCATGGGGCCACGCTGCTGCTGTACCTGCCAAGCTCTGAGGAAACACAGAAGTCCCTGAATAACTCCCAGCCAGCACTAACTCTACATTAATGTTAGAGGCAGGAAAAATTAATGACAGTGGTTTAGCACCCCTGCGCAACATGCACAGCTCAGTGGAGTGTATGTTTAATCCTGGGAGGATGATCTACAGCCTTCCCAGCTCAGAGAACTGCCAAAGTCACTGAAAGTCATGAGCTTGTGAATAATCACATGCACAACCCCCTACTGGCATCCATATTTTTATATCAAAGAAGCACATTAAAAATTACAGGCTGAATATATTTGGCTAAAATAGTAACAAGATGCTTTTGGACCCAAGCACATTGCTGATTCAGGGCAAAAAGCTCTTCCCAATTTATCAACCCCTCTCTCTTGCAAGAATCTGAGACTTACCCCATGGGGATTACATCAAGCACAAGGGAAGACTCTGCTTAAAGCATGAGGAGCTCATTACTCAGAGAAGGACCACTCAGATTAGCTCCATCACTTTTGCTGCAGATTTAACCATGTATAAACCATACATTTTGTACATTCTTCTACTAATCAGCTATGTACTGTAGGTGCATTTCCACAAAAAAACAACCCGAAACAACAAAACCAAAAACAAACCCCTTATTTTAGCCAATATATATTCATAGTTTCTTTGTTTGGATACTTTCAATGCCCAAGTCAGCGGGTATTTTATTTTTGTGTGGGGAAAAAAAAAGGAGAGTTGTGAAAGAAATGGAGAAAAAGCATGAATATAGAATGAGCTATTCATATGTATTTCAGACGAATTGTCCTCTGCTCTTCGCACTCTGATCCTAGCCACAAAAAAATACTGAAGCAATGGTGTAACATTTTTGCAATTTTCAAGGGCAACAGGTCTACCTATGTACTTTATTATTCATTGTCTCATGCTTTTCTGAACCTTTTTTACCACTTATATAGCAGTGTTTATTTCCTGTGTGTAGGTTATAAATTTCTCTTTGTGAGATGGTTTTAATTTTTCATCTATACAGAAATTCTGAAGCCAACTGGTGTCATTTAGTGATACTGGAATGCAGCTAACAGTAAAACACTGTGAGTTGCACTGATATAGAGGATCTGTCTCTGGGGATTAAACCACAGCTGTTTTTTGGTAGATACACCCATACACATAATTATGGGGGTGAGTAGATACACTGCACATACATGTGTACAAACACTGCTAGAGAATACGGGCCCTCATTTTTAAACTAGATATAGTCACACAAGATCAATCCCAATATATAAAATAACAAACTGTCACAAACTGCAGTACCATCAACAAAATGCCAAATTTTTTGATGAAGGATTTCTATTTAGGATGAATATAAGTTGATGTCCTTTGGAGTCAGGACTGGAGCAGCTTTCTGACATCACTCATAATTTAGCTATTTCACAGAACATATTTACTTGCAATCTTAGAATAGGCTCTGTACAGAACTTTGAATAATCCACTGCTGAGCTCAATGTTAGACTCCAGCCTAATGCCCTTCTCAAGGGAATACATTAATTGAGAAGCAAACAGCACTGCATCCTGTGCATTTGCCTTACCTTTACAGTGCAGGAGAAAATGCCTGTTCATGGGGCTGAACTTTGCACTGAAGTATGTGCACTGGTCCTTCAAGAAGTTACATGAGAGACACTGACGGTTCAATGACCCCACTGTTGATACACTGGGGGAAGAAAATGATCAGGAACATTTTACATTGGAAAAAAATACAATAAAGTAAACTTGGCTATGTGGACAGGATCTAAAATCTGCCCAAAGCACCACTGGCACTGCAGTAACTCACAGTGCTCGGGGTAACACTAGCATTAGTAGGAAAGCATGAAAACCTCACTAACCTCAGATTTCAGCACTGAAAACGAGGTGATTTGCCCCCACCCTTTAAGTTATGTGGTTAAACCCTATAAATATTTTTATTTAGAAAACTTTGATTACTCATTAAAACACAGTCATGTTAAATGTTTGTATTTAGGTTTAACTTTTTAGATGCTTATAAAGGACCAGTGAAGACGTGTTAAAAACATTTTGTGTTAGAAACTTTTCCATTTTTTAGAAAATGGCAATTTTAATTTTAAAAAGCTGTGGTTCTTTTCTTGCTACAGCTAAAGCATACTAATTTTTACACCATGTAAATGATTATCCAAACATCATAGCACTTATGATAGCTGTCTTATGAAAGCTGATGACACATCCCCATGTGCCTCTTACCTGTGCAGCTGTCTTCCTCTTGGGGACTCTTCAGTGCTTAGGAAATAACTGTGTTAAAAGAGGAAAAAAGTTAAACTCAGTTTGGTAAACTGATTTGGGTAGTGTTAAGAGAAGTGAGAGACACCATAAGTAGCATTTTAAAAATTAAAAATTCACAAATACCCATGAAGATCAAATACTTATATATAAACCCAGGTTCCAAGATTAAACTTAGATTCAATATACAGATTAGTTATTTCAGAAGCTATACAGTTTCCTGCTAAAACAGTGATGAAAACAGGATTTCATGGTTTTAATTCCTGTCATGCCCAGGAGCTCCAATAGCAACCAGGACACCTCCCTGCATATTAAAAATACAAACGAGAAAGTTTCTGTTTCACTCCAAAAGTTTGCAATATAAATCCAAGTAGTAGATAAAGGTCACAATGAAATTATGTCACAGTCAGTCTTATGTTACAGTAAGTCTTATGAGATCTGAGAGCCTTCTTGAGCTGTAATTTTTTTTTTTCTATCTACTTTGCATAGGTGCAAAGAGACTTTTCAAGAACACCAAGACAAACCCTTGTGTTTCCCTGATGAGATTCCCAAAAGTTTCTCCTTGGCAGGCAAAAGGAGGGCAAGGCAATCTCCTCAAGTGGCTGAGACAGCCCATGCGACATCTGTCACCTCTCTGCAGCCTGAGTGCATCCAGACCTCACTTCTACCCCTGGGCCTTGCAGAAAAAACAGAAAATTCTCTATGGATGTATTTCCAAAACCCATAGAAAGACTTGTCATAGAAAGAGCTTTCTCCAGTACCAGTGGAAAAGATGGGACTTATTGCAGCCTCAAAAAAGCTCTTGTTGAAATATCGTTTATTTTAAAGCAAATGAGAATTAGACATGATTGTGTATTTTTTGCCATGGACAGATAAAAGTGAAAATTAAGCAAGATCTACTGAAGTCAGGTGAAACCTTCAGACATTTTGTGTTAGTTCTAAACTCCTCCCCAAAAGCAGCAAATATGCATTGCATTTCCTTCCACTCTATCACGAAGATGGGCTGTGGAAAGATTTCTCTATGGGTGAGAATCAGGAGCTCAGATAAACTCTACAAATACTTTGAATTTATGAAATTGGATCAGAGCCCCAAAAGGTCTCTGAGACCTCATGCAGTAAAGGTGTGATGTTTTATTAAGTACTAAAAATTTACTATGACTTCTTATCTGGGTTCCAGGAAAGAAGTTACCAAAATGTTATTACTGCTGCACTGTGTGTTGATTCCTTTTATTCTGAAAAATACAGAGTCAAGTGATATCATGGTGTGATTCTTTCCCTCTGCATAAAAAAGCATTTAGGAAAAGAATGGCAGATGAATTGTCTTACAATGTACCTTATGTACTCAGGTGTATCAAAGTTATGGTCATGCTCCAAAATGAAAGAAATATTGCTGTTTAATTTTGAGTTAAATGGATTCAACTTTAATAACTCGAATATTTTTATAAAAAAAGGGAACAGTGCTTACATATTTTGAGTATTTTCATCATATGCCAGGATTTTGATAACTTCCCAGTTCCCTGATGTCAGGTGTCTCACACTGATTTGTTCACTTTTAGCCTGTTGAGAGATGGAAGACATTAACTTTCACCTTGCTAGATTCTTCTTTGCCTAGCAGGATTGTCTGCACATGTCATTACTGATTACAGCTTTTTAAACTTTAATATGCAGCATAACATCTTTAAACCACAAACCTCACATTTTGCCTGAACTTTTCTTACCCTTTCCCTCCTATCTCTAAGCCTTTTGAAGTCATTAAATAATCTGTTTCCAGCACAATTTTTCTTTCATTTGCCCCCATGCCAACAAACAATAGAAGTCAGGATGCAATGCAGACAAAACTATTCTTTGGCTGCAGGTTGCGGCAGACTCTTCATCAGACAGGTTAAAAACAACAAAACCTAAGGAGAAAATCATCTGAGGGTGTTTCCTAGTGGAAAAGGTAAAATTGTGACTCAGGCTACTGAAAACTAAAACTTCAACCTTCACAGCTTGGATGTACTTTATGTGAATTTTTCTGTATTAGGGTTATTACGCTTGGCCTGGATACACGTATTCTTAATTTTCAAATTTAAGACAAACTTCACAAAGAAAAGAGGCAACATTTCAGAGGTGATACTCAGTGGGTACAAAACATCATGAAGGCCAAAACGTTGGCCTTCTTATTTTAATCCATGCATTTCTGAACTGTGCCCTGAGCTCCACATCAACAACTGCGATAACTAAAAAGAAGCAAATGCTCAAAGATACCCTAGACATGTTGAGAGTGGCAAGGCAGAACCAAGCCCCTTGGAACTGATCTGTTTCCAAACAGATCCACAAGGAAAGGATGAGGTAGCAGCTCTATGACAAGCCTTGCAAGTACCAAATGAAATCAGGATATTGTACTAGGTGCTCTACATATGTTTACGATGAGGGCTCCCCGTTCAGGAAGATTCTCATATTCAGTTCTGTCTCCAGGAATGATTAAAATACATATTAGTGATTTATTGTCAGTGACTATTCCTTCTCTAGAGAGAGAGAAGCTGCAACTATTGAAATAGATATTCAAATATTAAGATCACAGAATCTAACAAGAAACAGCAATAAAAAGCACAGCCAAATGCTAATAAACATGGTTATTTTTCAAGGTTACAGCCATAATACATAATTTATGAAGCTTGCAGAAAGTTATTGCCATGATGCATTAAAGTTGCTTTATAATTCTTATTTTGTGGTTGGAAAAAAAAGAGACTTTCTAGAGTTGCAAAACTCCATGAAAGAAATGTCTAGATACAGAAGACATGATTCAATCCCATTTTGAGATTAGTTTCTTTTAAATATTTCATAAGTTACTAAAAGCATTTGAAAACAATAACCCACACATCCAGCCCTCTACATTCAGACAGTAAATAATCTATGATAGACAGTAACCTTTCAGACAGTAACTTCTCCCTGCATAAAGATTTAATTAGATGCCTCTGCCAACGTGCTTTTTGTCATTGACAGGTGCTTTCCTGAAGTGCAGCCAAAGAAATGCAGTCTGAGAAAGACCAGCAGTTGTTGTAAGATTGAGAAATCAGTGTCAGTGATTAAATTTAAAGCCATTAAAATTTGCTTCTTTATCCCTGCAAGTCCACATTGGCTCTGTTTTAACTTTTCTGCACATGAAAGCTGATTTTTGCCAATGGGCTGGTGTCTCTACTGAGTGGCACATGCAGAGAAGGAATGAGAATCCCAGTGCCAAATTCCAGGGTTACCCTTTGCCATCACAGAAATGCTGTGACCACCTGGGTGCCGGTGATCTGCTGACTGCTTTAAATTCTGCAGGGCACCTGCTGTGCTGCTGTGGCTCTCACAAGGTGTGACAAACATCTAATGTGACAAAGGGCTTTATGTGCAACGGTTAATATACTTTTTATGCCTCTATGTTTGCTTTAGAAATAATGGACAATCAGATTAATGCAGTGTGTAAAACACATCATATAAACATATTTCCTGCCCTTTACTGCTCTGTATCAGCCCCATTACCACGCAGAATGTTGCTTACTGATGAATAATGGCTGGTACATGAGATATCACATTTCCTTTTTCTCAGGAGCAGCTGCATGCTTAAAGCCAAATTTGTCATTGGTGATACCATTCAGATTTGTTTATTCATGCTGATGGCAGGCAAAATAGAAGTATTTTTTAGTTTTGGAGCTGTGCAGTATCCAGGGCTCTGATTCTGCCTAAAAGGGACAGAATACTAAATTCTGGAACATAGACTTGACTTTAAACATTATTCTGCTGGAATTAAAAGATGTGTTTAAAAGTAGGCATGTATTTAATTACCATACTGACTAGGAGTGGGCTTAATCTTTGCTTAAATGTTTTCCTGAATTAGGATCAAGTTTCCTGGGCTTTTTAGTAGCAAGAAATGTCAGTCTACAAGGTTAAGGAAACTTGATTGTATCTGTAAAATCCTTGGGAATGTTGCAAGTGAACTTTCAGATCCAGATCATTATTATTTCATGTGTTTTAAATGTACTTATTCATACTGTGAAAGATACCAATATAAGACTTGATTGACTAAATGGTTTTGCTCCTGTGTGAATTTTTAGGAGGTTATAATATCAATACACCTTTACCAGACTGTCATCTGAGCAACTGTTTTCTTTGGGAAATAGAATTTGACAGGTCTGTGATCCCTTTTATCTTCACTGACTCTTTCCTGATATATTTACTCTAGTGAATGAGTATCTTTGTTCTTGTTTCTTCAGGTTAAACTGTCACTAAAGTTCTTTTGGTCTTGTTCTGTCTGCAGTGCACTGTGTACATATTTCAGCCTTAATAACATTCATACCAGAAAACTGTCATAAAGGCAGATAACAGAGCTGCCTGGCACAAATCTGCTATTTTGATATTTTGGGTACCTTGGTAATCCCTCCTACGTCATATGGCTCTGCTAAAGCACCGGGATTAATGCTCCGATGATTTAAATAGATGCCTTGGAGTGTTCCGTTCCAGGGCATAATTTCCTTTATTAGTTCATCTCAACTTCATACTGGTGACCTTCAAAGTCACACTGCAAATTTATCTTCTTTCAGATTCTTCTTTGGAAAAAGTAATGACCCTGGGAAATGGAAGCTGCTGAAAAATGGTGCAAAGGGTAATAAAAGTGTCCTAACTTTCACACAAACTTGAAGTTTGGGTATTGCCTCCCTTTACTGTTCTGTAAGAGCAAATTCTGAATAGATATTTAAAGTTATTTGTTATTTAAAAATATGCATATATAGTGTATTTAGAGAAGGTAAAATTAGTGTTTATTCTGGAAGAAGTTACAAATACATCCCACTGCACTGAGAGACAACCTGGACAGGAGAGATGACCATGAGACAAGTGTTCTGATTAAACTGAAGTTCAGGCCTCTGCCTGGGCCACAGAAAAACCCCAGATACCCAGCAGGATGTCATAAGCAGCCTGATCAGAGCCTTACCTGCACAATGAACATGGCTATGTGGTGGAACTCGCCACGGCCACCCTGCTTCACCGGCACAGTCATGAAGAATTTACTGCCATCCTTGGAGAACACAGGTTCTTCATTCTGCGAATGGGACTTTGTGTTAGTGTGGCACACTTTTCATTACACTTCTTCACAAAAGATCAGCCTACATGTTTTTGTCTCCCTGGTTTTGCTGTCCTCAGAAGTCAGCTGGAGAAAACATCCCTAGGTTTTAAGTATATTCTGCTAAGTGTAACAAAAATGTGGTGGCTAAAGGTGAATATAGTTCATGCCATGTGCAATCCTGTCCAAAAGCCCTTGCACAACTCTCCCTCACAACGAAAGCTCAGGTAATCTCATTCCTAAGGCAGGGGGACTTTCCAGGACAGTGTCCTTTACAGACATACAAATAATGACAGAGAGAACTCCTACTGCTGAGGAGGAGAACAAAAGTTTCAATGGTTTGGACTCACTGAGGACATGTTTAACCCCCACTGATTTTGATAAAGTTATATGGAAAAATAAGCACATTGAAGTGATATTCTAAATCAGGGTTATACCACAAATTGTAGGTCGATGTGATACCATCTCTCCACGTCTAGCTTTGCACAGAAATATTAAAGGAAAATGGCTTGCTATAAAAGCATAGGTTTTTTTTGTTGAAATGATTTCTCATTTGCACATTGCAAAATGAAGCCTGAAATGTGGTTTAAATAGAATTTGTTTCATCCAGTTATTGGACAGTTCTTCTGATGCTATGAAAGTGGAATAATTGGCTGACATATTAGTTAAACATACTGTTCTGGGTATGAATTTAGAAATATTTTACTTTCTCATTCCAATTATAGCCCATACAACCTCTAATCTTTGAACTCCTTCCGCTTTAATTTGGTGAGATCATTTTCAAATCAGAAACAAATCACAGTAAGTAGGACATGCCTGGAATGGGATTCATCTGGTCTGTCTTCCACCATCCCAGACTTAGGTAGTTAATCAGCTGTTCATCTAAATGCTTACTGAACTGAATCCAGGCAGACCAGAAACTGAAGGGAAAATTGCCTCCAAAACCCTCACAGTTCTCAGGATTTTATTAGCTTATAAAATAACACACAGTTAAATAAAAATGACAATGAAGCAATTAAGCATTATGCACTCAGAAATAGCATTTATACTGTACCTGTTTAGGAAGCCACAGATCTGACTGCATTTCATATTTCTAAAAGGAAAAAAAAAAACGGAAAAAAATTGCTTTTATGGAATAGCTATAGATAAAAAATATTTCCCACATTCAGCAAAAGTTCTCTAGCTATTTAATGGGGGTTTTTTCTACTGTGCTACAATCTCCTCGTCTTTTTGCTGGCACCTGCATTGAAACAAATGATAATTTAATTACAAAGTCAGCTGCTTTATTCAGAGTTTTTGTAGAACACCACAGGGGAACTAAGAATGCCATTTCAGTCCTTTCTGATCAGCTATGAAGAAGCTTTACACAGACAGTTCTATTTGTTTTTTACCTCTAGGCATCATCTGACAACTGGATATTTTAGATCCTTCATCAACAATGGGTATACAGCCACTATCAAGCTCAAATTGTGGGACCTTTTCAAATCACAATCCTGCTCTTTAATGGGTTGTAGTATGGCATTAGTGATGAGAAAAATAACTAAAATAAATTAATAAGCTTTATTGTTCATACTCATATTTCACAACATTTCACACATTCACATCTGAAAAAAAAACAACAAAACAACCAAATATCATGCACACATTTCTGGAAAAAAAATAATATACATCAACTGCTTCAAATTGTCATAGTCACAGTGATGTAATGAAGATTTATTAGCTATAGAAGAATCTGTACATATATGGCCTGAAAAATTAAAATCTCTAGCTATTCCAGCAGTTGGTTTTATATATTCCTGTTTGAAACCCAAGATGTGTGCGACATCCTAGGGAGGAAAAAAAAGGTTTACAGCTGAAATCAAATGGTGTGACAGAATGCTAAATTCTCACAATATTTAGCCTTTCCTCATGCATTAGTGATTTCAAGAGCACCACCTTATCCCAGAGGGTGCAGTGCAGGAACCCTCCAGCATGAGCCAGGCCTGGGCTGTGCTCACAATGGTGACAGCACATCACTATCCTCCCTCACTCCCCTAAAAATGTCCTTTGCTGCACTCCAAGTATTCTGGAGTGGGACTCCTCAGCCTCTCTCTCTTACATTATGTCCTGGATTACTGCTCCCTGGATACCTACTTCCAACAAGTCCAATTGACCTTGGAGCACATAAAGGCTTCCCTCTCAGAAGCAGCTGCAGTGGTTCAGGACCAACTTTCTTAATAAAAAGACAAATAGCTCATAGGAACCAGGTGAAAAACAACCAAATCTCCATGGTCACAATCTTAATCTACACTTTGGGGATTCATTCACAGCTTCTAAGTGTGGAAAAAGCACCCTCTAGTATGCAGCAAAAGAAGAAGAGGAGCTTGGAAATAACCTCTAACACTTCAATATGACTGACTTCAGTGGCAGACACTGATGGGAGCCTTTTGACTCAGAGGTCAACATTAATCACTCATAACCATTTACACTGCCAAATTATATTCTCTGCTTTGGAGCATCTCTTGGTACTGATATCAGCACATATAGGAAATATTTATACTTTTAGCTGGTTCTGGGAAGAGATTGTGACTCAGAATGGGAAAGCAGCCAAATGCATTCAAGATGCAAGATTGACTGTGAAAATGGGGAGATGTAATGCAGGAGTGTCAGAAGTCAAAGTCTGAGTCCAGGGGTGGAATGTGTCCGGATTCAAAGAGAAAAATGTATTTCAGTTTGGCTTACATTCAAAAATGAAATATCCCTGTTGCCTTTCAATTGATTTTTTTTCTAAAATTATTTAACTCTGCAATCAAATTTGAAGGAGTTATGAGAATTTTACACCTTTTCCTTAAGTGTATGTAAGCTGTGAGAGACAGAAAGATCTAAAACGAAACTCTGCAGGGGGGGAGGAGAGAAATCACTCAGCTGAAAATATCTGTCAGGGGACAAGCTTGTCACTGCTCTAGCTATATCCCAAGTACATGATGTTCAGCAACTGCAGCTTCCAAAAAGCTAATGAATGAACAAAGCTTAGTAATTCTGAAAATGTCACTCAAAGTTGCTAATTGCATGAACTCATTTCACCACATTTGGAATTTTCTCACATCCATTTCCTCCCTGTTGACTAATTATATTCAGCTTGCAACTACTGCATCTGCAAACTGATTTCCAAATATCATTTTCTGAATAGGAAAACAAAATGCAGAAGAAACCTTGAAAAGACACCTTGGGGAAAAAAAAAAACAAAAAACCCAAACTTACCCTAGTACAAGCTCCAGTTGTGGTTTCACAAACTGTAAGGATGGAGAGATTTTGAGCTCTGTTTAACCACCTCACCACAGCCTTGGTGTTGCTTATCCATTTCACCATGGTGATATAATATTCCCTAAGCAAAACATTTGAAAACACAATGTTCAGATCATTGATATTTCAGATTAGACTTTAGGAAAAAAAACCCCATATATACAGTTCATTCAAATGCTGAATTTGTACTGCATGACAGTGCCAGTACTAAAGGATAGAGAAAATAATCCCAAATGTCCAGCATCTGTGTTCCTACAAGTGGGATGGCTCAGTCCTTCAGTGTGATGTTCCCCTGGGAAATTTTTGCATATATACACAAACTTTACCAACTGCGAAACATATGCTTGCAAATACACACGAACTGGGTACTTTCCAGCCAGCTTAGAAACAAGCACTGCATTCCAACAGAAGCCAGTATTTTCCAACAACAAATAACTTCAGATGACACACACTTTTGCAAAATAATCCAGTCCTACTGCCAAAGAAAAAAAAAAAAGTTCTGTAATATTAGAGTGCAGCTAGAGACCACTTCAAAATTATACAATAACAAGTATTTTATAAAAGGACTTCTGGATAAAAGGGAGGTCCCTCTCACTATCATTGTGTTCCTGCTTATTTTTTAACAAACAGCTCATAATATCAGCCAGACTGCCTGTCCTTTAACAACCCTGGCTGAGCACACGAGGCTCCCTGGGCTCGTGGTATGGAAGATTTGCCTCCCTTCTCCCAAGATCCTGCTGGGCTGTCAGGCTGGGGATGTTAAGACAAGACCTGTTGCAGTCTGTCACCCAACCTAGCTATTTCCTTCTCTTCTCCCCTGCTGGCAGCTGGCAGCTCTCACAGTCCAGCTGAGTTATATGCAACGGTGGGGTGAGCTTGTCTGGAAAAAACTCAGACCCCCTTTAAAACAAGGGGCTTAGCTTGAATATAATTAGGCTTTTAATCTATTACTGATAGAGATCTCATTACTCTTTGACAACAGGCTTTTAATTATATATTCAAAAGCCTCCTTAGTAGATCAAAGATGCTGAGCAGCACCAGCTGCAAAGCTGCACTCAGGAGAGGCAGGAGACAGGAGTGCACTGTGGCTTCACCCAGCCTGCTGCTGTGTTAGCAGAACATACCTGAACAAACCAGCATGCACAGATTCCTCTGGTTTTCATATCTGACTTTCAGTAAAACAGATATTTTCACATTTGGATACCGGAATGATAAATAGAAATGGGGACTTCAAGTGAGTTCTGAATCTAATATATTTACCTTTTTTAATTTTTTTTTTTGCATTAACAAATGTTTTCTCTTTCTGAGGGGCAAAATCATATGCACAAGTAAACAAGATCTACCAGGACACCAGGTGACACAAGCAGGAGAGCAGTCAGTTTGTGTCTCCAAGCTTCTCAGGCTCTATTGTACACACCTCCAGCTTCCTCACAATCCCACTTTAAAGAGGAAAAAAACTAATTGCATCCTGGACAAAGGACTGAAGCAAAATATTAAATGATGTTTATCACTGAAGAAAACATAACTGTACACAGGAAACGGAAGTAGCAAGGGGGAAACAGTAATTGCATGAAATACAATCTTGTATCTGAGGGAAGACTCTCAGTCTTTTTGTGGCATTAACAGTGAATAGTGAGTGGTAAATTTTTCTACAGAATGAAACTTTTAGGAGTAAAATTTACAAGTGTATCTTTATATCAGAATAGCCTGAACAGGACTTGGGAAATACTACCAAGCAGCTTTACAGGATCCCTAAAAGCAGAAAACTATTTTTTCACTGAATTTATTCATTGAATTTTTCATTGAATTTATTCAATCTTACATCAAGTTCCCAGATGCCCTAAAAATCAGGGAAACAGTTCTATGTCTTCAAAGGTCCTACACCAGACACAACTTGGGACAAGTTGAGAATGTGAATGTTACTTTTTGTGGTTAACTAACAGAACCTCGTTCCCTTTCCTTTTCCCCCTCCCTTTCCATTTCTATGGTTTCCCTGTGTAGCAGTGAATCTCTCCATAACAGCAGATGGTTATGACCTGTACAATACCTATTTCTAAAATGTTTCTGCCCTGAAATACCCTTAAAACTATATGTGATAATGAACCATTTAATTTAATTCTGAAAGACTCCCATGACCTATTTACTAATAACTCCATAATGAAAGGGTTAGAAACACACTGAAATAAACTGACCGCTAAAGGTAGCTACTACATTCACTAAAAGAGCTCATACTTTAGAAAAAAAACAAACTCCCAATCATTATAAACTTCAAAGATTTTCACTCCAGAAAAGCCTATTTAAAGCACATTTTTCATACCTCTATATATATTGATACATGGGCACATATGGGTTGATGACCAATGTGAAGACTGTTACTGAAATCCTGAGTCAAATTCACAATTCACAGTAAAACTGGCTCACAATTATACAATCTAAGTTTTGCAGCATGAAAATGATACCTTAATATTTAAAATGAAGAGGAAACTAACTTTTTTTCCCCAGGTTTAAATAGATTTACTCAGTCTTCTCATGCACTAGCAAGCCAGAACTTTTATCAATTGAACACAGCAATATCTTTACCAAGAAGTGGCAAAGATGCTCCAGAGATTTGGCTTCGGCTTCAAGAAGACAAAAAAAGTTTTAAGATACTAACATTCATATTTGAGTCTACTATTACTTTCCATCTACTGAGGAGGCAGAACGAATCTGAAAACCCTGAAGTGAAACCATAACATCTAAAAGCCATTTTCAAGATTCTCTGTTTCTTGGGCATCTTTTCTTACACATTGCTTTCTTGCTTAACTTCTTTGCGCCTTCTGACACTTAGAGTTCAACTTTAATGCCATTAAGGAAATTCAAGATGCTGATCTTGATGGCAAGAAATCTCTTTCAGATCTTAAGGCACTGTTGAAATTAATGAAGGGTAAGCAAGCAGCAGCAGATTTTATTATGTTTTTCAGTAGTGGCCCATCAATAGAAAGAAAATATTTCTGAATGCTCAACACATTCAAAATAATTTCTCTTATTAACACAATCAGTAAGCATTCCAGTTGACACCAATAATTGCAAGTCATAATTCACTACTAAATTATTCCTGCAATAAATTAGAGTACCTCAATTTGTGTAGAAGAGAGCTACACCAGCCTAGGAATGTTTGTAACAGTTGTGAATAAGTGGCCACTGTTAACATCCTGATTATTTTGGGAACAATTACCATAAAACATTTCACTATGAAATTATATACCTTGACTTAAAGCTGTCGGGTGGCATCAGTTCCAGGGTATGTGCTGGTCCATACAGATTAACTACAAACAGCTTTACTGTGGGGTTTGTTTGACCTGCCTTTGAAAAAGAAAAAATAAATAGCAGTTTTAGAGGTACTGAATCAGTGACAGCTAAGCAGACTCACTTGTTAACATAATTCAGTATTTTTATAACAGTGAAAAGTTATTCAAGTGTCTTAAATCTGAACAATTAATTTCATAGCCATATGAATCCCACAGATAAAAACATGAAATGTTGAGTGATTCTCTCATCACCCATTACTGATGGAAGACCTTCCTGTGCAGAGCAAGTGACCAGCACTAGAAGTGGCCTTGCCCAGCTCAGTGAAGTCAGCTGCCAAAACACAGTCAGCTCCTAAATCTGCAGGTAAGCCTTTTTCAGATGCTATTGTTCCTTCTTCTGAAAAGCTGCACTACCTCAGTCTGGGATAGCATTCCTCTCTTTACCATTTCCCCTCAGTCTTCCTTCCCTAGTTTGCTGAGCTGAAAATCTCAATTTCTATCCTGTATCAGGAGCCAGCTCCTTTGGCAGGCCAGCTCCAAGGGAAACAAAATGCATCTTGTGGCTTAAGGGGAATAATGTGGCAGTTTGATGGATATCCACTGGGAAGAGTCTGATAAATCCTGAGGATCTATGGGGAGGTGGGAATCATCCTTCTCCCATAACACAGCTCATTACTAAGGGATGTTCCTGAGATGAAGTAAAGCAATGGAAATAGGAAGAGGGGCTCTGAAGGGCTGCAGGGAGGTGCTGCAGGTCCCACATCCCTGTCCTAGACATGTCATCCCCATGTTTCAGTTTCATGTCGCAGGAATTGCACCACGTAACACCCTTGGGATACAAAGAATGAAGTGTGTTCCTCAGTGGGGCTGACCTCTGTTTAATACTGGAAGGAAAAGGTAAAAAATCACTGATTCTACAGATTTACTATAGTATATGACAAAGTTGTATACTTGGCTCTTCACAGGCTGGAATACATTCACAAATTCCTTTTAGAAATTTGGTTTATCTCAAAATAAAGTCCGAATGCTGTATCCACTCATTTCTGACTGGTATGGAGGACAATGAAGTGGCATTTTTGTGTTTTTAACTCTGCTAGGGAAAAAAAAAAAGTAGTTGTTGTTTGTTTGTTCGTTTTTAAGAATACAGTCTATGTGTATGACATGTACACAGACATGATGAGCCTGTTCCAGTGCTCACAAAATCATGTGTGTTTCATTTTATTTTTTAATCCTAGTTATAATTTTCTCTGATAGTTGCACTCTGTAATAAAGACCAAATCTTTTTTGTAATCTCTGTTGCTGCACCACCAGCTTCATTACCAATTAATGATGTTTAACGAGTAGCTAAATTTGTATTAAATGGAGACATTAAATAAAGATAATGCTTTTCCATTAATGAGATTACTGAAGAAGTATTGTGTATCACTTTTATGCTGAATTGCTAATGAAATAGAATTACTCCTTTCTTGTTTACAAAGCTGACTTAAAAGTATTTCTTATTTTTTTCTTTGCTCTGTCACTCAAGGCCTTTTGCCAGTGCAAGTATATAAACTACCCCTAAAATTACTGTTGTTTCATTATTTCAGAGTATTATTTCATACCACAAAGATACTCTACTTATATGATGTTTGTTATTGCTTCATAGTACCTGGTACAGTCTAACTGTTCAGCCATCAAGAATAAAGGTTCATCACCAAAAAGCAGGAGCAGGAATAGCAAGGTAACAAGAATTTAGCTCTCAAACTTCCCCTGAATGCCAGAGGAGTACCATATAGGTGGACCTGCCAGAAAGGAACCCAGACACTTTGAAACTGTGTGCAAGGGCTGGATAAACTGATCAGCTGGAAGATCAAAACAACGTATCTGGAGGCATCTCACCAGAAAATCCCCAGAAAATGACAAGTGATTTCAGGCATTATCCTTGTCTGGGCTGTTCTTTCACTTTCCAAAACAAATCTAAAAACCCTTCTCTAAATCTTCTAAAACACTGATAGTTCTAAATTTCTTTTTTCTCTTTTTGATGGCCATGAAAGTATGTTACTATGGCTTCTCTTATTCAATGCCAGTCTGTCACATTTATTAATAACAGCACAATCTACTGAGATCTCTGTGTCTGTGAAGGAACTTGCCCTGTGCTCTGCACACAGAGTGTCTGAGTCCAGCACAGCTGGGCCTGGATCTTCTTCCTACACAGTTCTTCAAATGCATTACCGTTCTCTCTGAGGTGCTGGATTGATTTTACCAAGCCAAATATCAGTGATGAAATCACTTCAAATTAGTTTCTCTACTGTCCCCTAACCTGATAGTTTATTTTCAGGTGTTATAATCCACTGAAAAAAAACAACCAAACAAAAAAACAAGTAACTATTATTTCCTGAAAAGCATCATGAATAAAATCAGCCTCTGTTAGTGTCTGGAAACACTCTTTCCACATGGCTGAATATTATCAGTGAACACAGAAAAGGAGGTGGGAGCTGGATTCCCACTCATCTTACCTTAGGATATGGATACTGCTTTCCCTTTGGATACAGACCTCCTGTGAACCGGGGAATAACCATGTTGGGCACCAGAGAGTCATTTATGGTCAGGAAGGCCAGTCTTTCCCCATCTGGAGACCACCAGTGGGCAATGTGGGAATGAAGAAGTTCCTCTGCAAAACCAGATTTCCTTAGGTTCCATAAAAACACTCACACACAGTGTCCAGCTCGTTCAGCTGGCACCAAGTTATTCTCCCTGTGCCAACTTGAAATATGTCTGTTGTAATTTCAGTAATTTCACATCATCCTGGGTTAAATGGTTGGATAACAAGGAACATTGAAGGACCAAGCTTTAAGCATTTTCCTCAAATGCAAATTCCACTAACATCAATAAATCACCTAAATGTGAAAGATGATTGCTACTGACATATGCTTAGTTCTATAGCATTCCAATACATGTGTTTACTTACATTTTAAAGAATTTTAAATAATTTGGGGGTTTGGGGTTGCAAATTTTTTTCATCTTCTCAATATAGAACTTCAGTATATCTGATTTTTCTGAGTTGTGGCACCTGATAACATGCAGATCTTCATGTAGTCATATTTATGTAATCATTTTTGGAGTGCAATATTATGATTTTCTTGTCTCAGTCTAGTGGACAGCTTTAATTCTTGGGAAGTTCAGTTTTTCTGGAGTGAAACGTTTTGAAAATCTGAACCAAACTTTTATTTTTATCCAAATTTTATTTGCTTTCCAAATTAGTACAATTCTCAAGAATGTCACTCAATGTTTTCTTACATTTATTGTCATTGTATATCACAGTCAAAAGAAACAAGAAGAAACAACCACAGGCACAAAATCCAAACTCCTGGAATCCCAGTACAGCAGCTCCTGAGCAATTCCAAATTCTCCCTGTACAAGTCTTCTGTTTCCACTTGATTAAAGGCTTTGAATTTTCATAATGTATTAGATATATTGGCCTGCTTAGTAAGGATTTTGTATTTAAATCTGAAGAATTTGGCTGGAAAACTAATTGAGAATAGTGTACAAAGGGAAAAGGCCTGACTGCATACCTAATTTGAGAGCCTACCTAACAAAACTACTCAAACTGTCAACAGGGACTCTCCAAATTACTAATCAGATTCTGAGGGTTCTGAAGCAGCTTAATGGGTTGAATTATCTAAGGTTAGGTGAAATGAAACTGGGACCTACATTCAAAGTCATATATTCTGGGTCGTGCTTCTCTCCCTGCTGGATAACTAAAACCTTTTACACAGGAGAAGAGCAGAGAAGGAATGGTGAATATCAGATAGCAAAAAACCACAATTATGTTTGCTTTAAAATATTACTGTTTGCATTTAGACAAGGTTATTCACACAAAGAAAAGCTATTCCCAAATGCTTTGTAAGGTAAAATGCTAATAACAAACTCATGAAATGATAAAAGAAAACAAATGAGGGCAAGGGAGGAAGACTGCTTGATTCAACTGAAAATCTCTCATCTTCACCTGGACAATATTCAGCCTGCTCAGCTTCTGATGCTGTTTAAAAACTCAGCTGAAAGTGAAGCACTGCTCTAGGTGAATGGGAAGGAGCAGAGTGTTCCTTCATGCCATCAGACATTGGGGCTCTCCAGCATGTACAGACAGAACTCCCTCCCAGCCTGACTTCCATGGTGCTCAGAGTTGAGAAGGGCTCACTGCCTGCCTGCAGCCCCGGGAACCCAGTGAGTTCTCTGCAAGTCAGGAACTGCAACATCCCACATGGGATTAAAAAACTTGGAAAATAATGAGCAAAGAAGGTTTCTTTGCTTAAAGAAGGCTTTAGGACATACTTCATGAAGAAGACTTTGGGATCATCTTCCACAACACCTCAGAAACTTTCTAGTCCCAAACCAGACAACTTTTGCTTCCCCTGGCTGTGACTCTCATTAACTTCACTCTGTTTTAGAGGAAATGTGATATACTTGATATACATCAACTTCATTGAGCTATGTCTGCTTCAATTCTTCAATTTGCATGCTGTCCTGTTAGACTTTAAGATTTTTAAGTGCATATAAAATGACATTCCATTTAAAAAATGTTCTTTTGTTTTGAAACGTGCTGCCACATTAAAACATTTCAAAACACTAATGGAAACCTTGGAAGTGGGTAACTATCTAATAGGGATGCAAATTACCATTGTAACTTCAGAGTTCACTTGGGCAGAGATTTAAAAAAAAAACCCAAAAAAACCACAGTGAGCTCTTTGCTCATAACTAACTACTGCAATGCCAAGAGGTGTGGATAGACCATTTTTAAGGTGAAGTTGAATGGTGTATGGCATTAACACCATTCCTAAAAAAATCTTCACACAAAAAATTCTATACCTCAGGTAACTGAGTATTTAACACCAAGCTATTTATCTATAGAATACGTGAATCCCATAGAAAGAGTAGCTGAAATGTGTATTAATTTTAAGCTGCTATACCAATCTAGATAATCTGCTCCCTTTTTAAATTTTTCTTTCCTAAAATTTATCATTATCATTCAAAAGCATTTTGGGTGCAGAGAGAAACATTCTGCGGTACTGGCTGTAGAAGATAGACTGAACTATCCCTCACTCAAATTTGGGACATCACTGCTGTCCCTAAAAGCAGCAAACTGAGCTGTTTCCCTGCTCACTTTTACATGCTACCAAGTAGTCATTTGCTACATCCTGGTATTCTTCTTTCTCAGAAAACACTGCTATATGCAAACCAGCAGCCAATACAAAGAATGAACAGATAAAAAGGCAATCTTCCAGGAAAATGAGAAGGGAAAAGAGCATACCCACCTTCAGCATTTTCTGAAATGAGCAGATTTGTGCTGTTGGGTCTGTACAAGGACCTTTCTTTTGTTTTAATTAACAGATATATTTGTCCAGCTTACCTTCATATAACCAGTCTGCAATTCCATTAAAAATAATTCCTTCTTTTCCTGAGGATGTCAGGCGCAATGAGCTGCTCTTTACATCAGGCTGATAGTAGATGTTATTCTCAAATATATAAATCTGGATGAGGTAAGAGAGACGGAGAAAAAAAGCAATATTTTGGTAGATATAAATGAATGTTCAGAAATGAATACATAATTTCCTCAGGCTCAGAACAGTCTACAGAATAATGCAGCATAACTTTCCACCAACATTGTCGTCATATTCCATTTTATTATAAAACTGGACAAACTAAGCAAACTTTTAATACTTATGGCAAGCAAATCCTTCCTTTGAAATTGTCTTTCCAGTTGAAATATTTCCATTCATGTTAAAAATATTATTACATTCCTCAAAATCATACAGGAGACAAATTTTATAACAGCTGAATGAATAAAGAAATTTTCATCTGGTTTTCTAACTGTGAAATGAGACACACTTCTGCAAAGACATACAGGATAGTACCTGCATCATAAATGTAAGTTACAGCTTTATGGCATGGTGTGAGAATACACTGGAGAAGCAAAAACAAATAGCATGTTGCAGTTAACTTTTCTCAGCCTGCTGATGACTTCTGACTGACACACCAATGTTTTACCTCAAGTGTACTATATAAATGCTCTTTATTTTTCAAGTCTGGGCTCCTCATCCTCCTGCTTCTTTCTTCACTGTCACTCATTAGCCTTGTCTGCTCCTCTTTCCCTGCTCACTTTGTTGCAAAGGGTATCAAGTTCACTCATTTTGTGAGGCTGAGCTCTAGGCTCCATGACAAAGTGCAATAAATCACAATGGCCATGTGTGCACTTCCACAGCTTAACACAAAAATCAAAGCAACAGCAAGATTATGCAGCACCTCAATTCACACTGAGAAAATGCATCTGTGACAGGGTACCACAGCAATTCTTGTTACACCATTTCAGGACTGTACACTGATATGCAGTGTCTCAGGAAGTGTAACAGGAAGTAAATACCTTTCCACCAAACACTATTTAAAAGCCTGGTCATTTATCATTCTCTCATATTTCTATAATAAACGACTTATGGGAAAATACTAACCAAAGAGCAAAGTTTTATTATCAATATTACTGCTGTTCCTCTTGCTTCTAAATTACCATCTGAAATAGATTTCCCTATGAGTCCCCAAACTAGTGATTTTTAACAGTAGCCATTTCATGATTTCTGCTGCAGAAAGCTATAAAGCTGAGTTTTTTTCATACCATGAGCAATGCAATGGCTTTAACCATTACTGGGAACCAGGGGTGACTTGGAAGTAAGTCCTTTATGGTCAGAATTCAAAGCTCAGCAGTGAGTTCAAAACTGAAGCAAAAATAGTTGAACCAGTTTGAATAACCCAAAATGTACTTTTACTTCTAACATAAAAGAGATGAATATGAGCAAAACCAAGGCATGGTTAACTGCTTAACCATGAAAACTAAAATAATTTAGCCAAGTATTTATTATTTATGTCAACTAAAACTATTGCTATCAGACTCCATACAGGTAGACTAAATAGTGAACCATTCTAATGAATACTGCTTCCTATGAAGCAACTTCTTACAGCTGACAATCTCTTCTTATATAAACAGCAGCTTTCAAGAGGTTACCAAAAAAGGCTACTTGGTCAAATGATTCTATTTTATTTAATCTTCTTTTATTAAAATAACTCAATCTAATTAATTTAAAGATCAGGAGTATGATTTTTGCTTCTCTCCCCCCTTTTCAGGCTGTTAGTGTTCTTAATGGTGAAGGTACCCACATTGTCTTGTCTCTGCAGTGAAAGCTTTCATTTAAAGTGATCAGTGACAAAGTACACGATTAAGAATTACTCGTTTTATGACTGAGTCCTGAGAATGTTTTTAATCCTGTTATTAATACTTAGCAGGCATTGCTAATTCCATTTGACACATCTCAGATAAGTAAATATCTCTGAAGGATACTCACTGTTGTGCCACTGATTGTGGCTGCATCATCTTTATTCCTCATTCATTTCATAAAGCAGCTTTGTCTCTATCCTCAACCAGTTCTCAGTCACCCTCTGAACATTCTCACAATCCTAGGTACTCTATCATCCAAAGCTTCCCTTCTTTCCTCATTACTCCTGACACATGCTCCTTCAACTTTGAAGCTGTTCCAAACCCCCATTTTTTTCTTGAATGTACCTATTGGAAAATTTTAAAGTTCTTGAAAAACTTCAGTCACACAGCAGTTCTCTCCCTAGCAAGCCTTGAGCTCACTGATTACTTGAATTTAACATTAAGAAGGAATAATTCATGTTCCTTTGAAGAACATTTATGCAATACATCCATTCATGTTCCTCAACACCACTAAACTGCACATAAGTGCACATGGATGAGCGGTTGATGCTCTGGCAAGTACGGCTCTGCACCCACTGCCTGCAGCATTCCAAAAAATTAACATCCCCATGCCTGTAAATCATCTTAGAAAGATTCACCATTATGGTTAGTCATTTAATCTCATCTGTAATTTTGAATATTTGTTGTATTTCAGGAGGTGCCATTTTCCACAGGAATCCCCTGGACTGCTGTTTGCACAGACAGGAATGCACCCTTCCTACAGTGCCAGAGCCTGACCCCTGCAGCAAGGGCTGCAGTCCCCTCCATCCCTGACCATGCCAAAGGGCCCATCTGTAACTGTTTAACCCATTCACCACTCACTTGGAAAAAAGGACTTGGGAGTTAAAATGTTGATTTCTGCAGCGAAACAGGCAGCAGAGGTGCAACAGGAGTGATGACATTACGGTGAAGGCTACTGAGTCATGGCCTGAGAGGCTCTCACTCCTCTCTCAGTGAACACAGGCAGTGGATTCAATTAAGCACAAGTACTTGGTGCAGCCACAGAGATCAACCTCCCATGAGTTTGCAGCCACGAAAGGCATTTCCAAAAGGCAGACTCACTATGAATTCTTCCCAGTATAACACTTATATGATACAAATGTACCTTACACATAGCTCTAAAATACTGAAATTTTAATAGATCGCCCCCTGAAATTAATTCTGTTCCTAAGACTGTGAATAGATCCTGCTTGTTTTCATCTTGTGATTGCACATACAACACCAGCCAGCGGCAAAAGGTGGTATCAAATGTGAAGTGGCTTTAGGAGGAAAACAGACACTGACTTTATTTTGTGTTAATTGTCAAGAGCCCACGAACTAAGAGTAGAAATGGAACTATTCCTCAGCTGAAACACGCAAAAAAATTCCAGCCCTCAGAAGAAGGGAAGTCCTTAAATGCCAAGCCCTCTTCTCCCTGCATGATACTTAAGATCCTTTTCTTTGCTTCATGTATTTTTCTCTTTCTTGTTCAATTTAAACATTGCCACCAATGCTTTCTGATGGAACCTCCTTAAAATTCTGCTTTATGCTACACCAAAATTTATTTTCAATCTTTCTTTTTTCAAAAACAAAGAGACTAGATGAAAAAATTTTTATTTTTTAAGAGGCAGCTGCTCCTGCTGATGACCTGCAGTACAAGAATACCTGAAGGTTGAATTTATGAGCCACAATTTGGTTTTCAAAATTGAGTGAAAGAGAAAGTGGCTGTGAGAGAACTCAGTTACTTTTCCTGTAAGAGAGACTGAAACTCTCAAACACAGCAAGGTAGACAACAAATCATGACCCTGGGATAAGAATAATTGATCAGAACAAACAAAAACAAACAATTCCTTGAAGCACAATCTTGCAAACACATTTGTCTTATCTGACTTCAGCAAGCAGAACTAAAGATGTGCCCTAAAGTTTCCAGGAAGGGGACTTCACATACTTCATCACTTTGTATATTGTGTTTTGAACAACATCACATAAACCAAAATTTCCCTTGCTAGACTCTCTCCACTCAGGTATATGGGAGCAAGTAATAGTAAAAGGCTTTTCTTAGTATACACTTGGGTCTATTTACTGCATCACAGGTACTAAAATGTTGACTGCAACTACTGAATCTTCCCAAACTGCTAAAAAAGGAGTTGCTAACTGTGTATCAGACAGGTATTCTTAAGAATACATCAGTGGCTTCGTGCCCAGAAAAGCATCCAGAGCTTTCAGGTATGATGATAAGAAAGTAAATTGAAAAAGGCACGAAGTGGAACCAGGATATGCTATTGTATGTGGAAATTATTATTATGCTTTTTTTAATCTCTTCTACCCATCTTTCATGAGTATTCTTAAAAAATTTAAAACCATTTTTAGCTGAGACCCTCAGCTAATAATGCTGTAAATGGGGATAAATGTCAAAATCTACTGCCTTCAAAATCATCTGACTGTTTTCTTAGAGATTTTGCACATCAAGTCTTAAACCAAACAAAAACCCCACAGAATTTCCTTAATTATTTTATTAAGTATTTTACAATTAATGAAAAACATCTGCAATAATGTTTTGGATTAGTGAGATTAATTCTTGGTAATGATCACATTTATTTCCACTCACTGTGAAGAATTAGAAGCCTTGCTTATTCTAATATTCTACCTCAGCACTAATCCATCTCATTCTTCCACATCTGGCATCCTCTTAACCATTTTTTCATAAATTTTCTTCTAAATTAATTCTTTCTAAAACACTTATTTACTGTTTGCAACGTTTCACAATTACAGGACTTTCTTTCAGGCTGAGGTCTGGAGCAGAGCCCCCAGTCCGAGTTAGTTGCAGATGGCAGACAGCTGTAAAAACAGAGACATCCACTCCCCAGCTGAACAGCAAACCTAGTGCCAGTAGCTGGAGAGGCCCCCCGTGTGTCTTTAATCATTTTGAACACTACAGGCAGAGAAAAGCTGCTAAATTACAGAAAAATACTCCACTTTTTCCCTTTTGGTGCTCCAGTGAAGCCTCCTGCGTGGCACATCCACACTCAATCCCTCCTCTGATTGCAGGGCAGCATTTCAGTGACAGCACGAGCCTTTTCTGCTCCAGCTGGGCAGCAGCAGCACTGCTTAGGTTTTCACTCTAAAGGCCAGAAGAAGACTTTCTTTCTAGGTGGAAGAAAAGCAGAGCTGGTCTGCTCAGTCTGGAGGAGACTGAGCGGAGACCTCACTGCAGCTACAACTTCCTTGTGAGGGGAAGAGGAGGGGCAGACATTGATCTGTTCTGAGTAGTGACCAGGGACAGGGAACGAGGGAGTGGGAACGGCCTCAAGTTGTGTCAGGAGAGGTTTAGGTTGGGCATGAGAAGAAGGTTCTTCTCCCATATGCTGGTTGGGGACTGAAACAGGCTGGAAGGAAAGGAATGTGGAGTGTGGCTACAGGGGCATTGTTTGCCATTATATGGATCCATCAGGATGATCACCTTGTTCAAGGAAAGTGCCAACCAAACTCTAAAGCTGGAAGCAGATGTAGCTGTAAAGGAAACAAAAAAGTCACCTGTATCTATACATCTTTGGTTAGGAAAAAAATCCGTATAACAAGCACTGGTCTCTTTCTGCACAGGTGAGAGTTCTATCCGTGATGTGAGAAAATCATCAGAATCTTGGACCAATAAATGGATAAATAACTACTCTAATCTGGAACAACTTCAGCACTCCCACTTAACACCCCAGAGAACGTGACAGTTTTCCTTACCTTTCACACTGAAAATATGAGCTATGACAAGACTAAGGAATTTCTGGTGATGCCCAGCAGGAGACCTCCAGGCATTCAGGAACGCCTGTGCTGCAGAGCTCGTGCAGCTGCTCATGGCGGCACTACGGCCATGGAGCACGGCTTCCTCAGCACTGCTGGGTGACCTCGGCGAGGACACACAGCTCACCCCTCCCTGGGCCAGCTCAGCTCAGAGCTGACCTTCCCTCGTGGCTCTCTGCAGAGGGGTGAGACCATTTGTGTGTTTTCAAAACCAAACAAAGCAGCGTCAGTGCCCCACACAGCCAGCCCGGCCCAGCGCCTCACACCGCCATGGCCGCGCCTCAGTGCAGGGCCCACTGTCACCGCTTTCCTCAGAACTCAGCAAAATTCCAGCCCTTCTTGTGACACTGCCAGCCAATTAGATGGGTAATTAATTCTTCAAAAGCTTCAAGATGCTTTTCCATCTGGGCTTGCCTCTTACCATTTGTTCTGTCTCCTGTCTTATCATACATTAACCAGGGCCAAATCCAACTGCCCCCAATCAGATTTCCAGATGAAATGTTTTATCACTAACAACCATTAATATAAACAATATAAGCTATTAATGAGCAGAACAAAGTCAAATAAAGAATATTTTCTTAGTTGCCCTGCAAATATTGTACTTTGCTCTTCAGAGATTAAACCACAACTTCTCCAGTTTCAGGGACAGTGCTAAGTTTATAGCGCATGATAACATGTATGTACACATATATATTGTATATATCCAAAGAGTTTATGCCCTTTTGTTCTAGAACATATAGAAAGTCCAGCAAAAAATGGTCTTGCATAGAAGAAATAAATAAGTGGCATATTAAATGAAATAATTAATTTTAGATTTATTTTTTAGCAGTTTTTATTCTAAAAATGTGGTCTCAATTCCTACTCTTGCTTTCACCATAATTGTGGAAAAATGCAGATATCCATGCACTTCCTTTGACTTGTAAGTAATATTAGAACTAATTTTGGATCACAGGAAGAAACTAAAATCAAAGCCCTGCAGCCACATTAAAACAATTTGGTTGTCAGTTTTCAACAGCTGCTGTTAAGGTAGCAAGTTTGGTTTTCATTCAAGTATTTAAAGTATTTGTTTCTACATACTGGTTCACAGATCAGAAAAATTACAGGAATAGCTCCACTTCAGAAATTTACAATTAGTTGTCAGCAATTTAAAAAATACAGCAAAGCACCCATAGGATCTGTCAATGCAATAGCTTTCAAATGAATACCTGGATTGACATTTCTCTATCACCATTCAGCATCCTCCAAAGTTCTAATAGACAATTTTTTTCCGAGAGCCACTGATTGCCTTATTTTTAGTCACAGTATAATATCTGCTCTCTTCTTCAAGCCCAAACTGAGCAAACGTTTCCTTGTCATCTGTGATTTCACTTGCTATACTCCTGGGATACACAGACTTAAATTGAGATTGTCAGACCATTATTATACCCACTGTTACAGAAGATGAGCACCCCTTCCTGCCCTTTTTCCCTGCCAAAATCTTATTTACTTGAAGCAGATTCCTGCTGAAAAACAAGGTGTAGTTTAGATTATGTGTTTTGTGTGCCAATGCAACAACAGTGTAACCGCTATTTTCTTTTTTTTTTTTTCCCTTTCACAGAAAACATAAATGCTCCTTTGGAGAAGAAAACATCATGCAGAAGGACTGGACACCCAGTGTTAAACAGGAACAGTTGTTTGCTATACCAAGCTAGAAGTTCCATGATGGCAATCCAAACCTCCTGGCCTGTATCAAAGCTCCCCTGCGGCCAAGAGCCACAGGGCACATGGTGGAGAGAGCCACAGAAACCCTTCAGGGCTCTATTTGGGAGCAGAAAAGAGGTGGCTTTTCCTGTGCTCTGTGCTGACTTGGAGGTGTGATGTCATTTGCCTCATTTTTATCTACAGCTAGAAACTCATAACTCTGCTGGCACAGGGGTCACTCCAACAACAGGTACACCACCAGCCTTCCTGTGACAATGCTCAGGAGTATTTCCAAATCAGGAGTTGATTTACTGCTCCACACAGGTGAACTGTACACACATTGTGTACAAAATCACATTGGCAAAGCACATTTCTGGGAGGTACTTTGCACTTCGTTGGAAAAGGAGCAAATTCAAGGGTCGGAGTCTGCCATTCTTGGCCACAGTAATCAGCAGTGGAAGAAGCTCCATGGTAATGAAGAGGATACTCACTCATTGAGAGGCAAGTGAAATGCAAGGTGGCAAACTAGCACCCCAAACACTCATCATGCATTTCACTGGTGGGACTGATTATCCTGCTAATGTCTTTCTTAGAGCAGCCATCTCTAAAACCAAAAAGGATAATTATATTTCAGATAATATAAACAGAAAAGAGGCTTATAAAGCTTTTATAAGTGTGAATTTTAGAACTTTAGAATATTCATTAGTGACTTAGCGAGTTACAATTTCACAGGCTTCTTCCAAAAGCCTTTTATTTTTTTCTCACATCTTAAAAATTTTCTATACAGATCACATATCTTGCAGGATGACAATTTCAAGAAAAGTTTTATGGGATTGTATTGCAAAGCAGCTTTATTTCCTATTCCTTTCCCCTATGTTGTATTGGTAGTCTATTTAGATTGTGAGCTCTGTCACAGACAGGATTGCAGGCTACAATGTCTGATCTGCTTTGCAATACAGCTGCTTTGTAAGTCTCCAGGAGTGCATAATGGCTCTGATCTCTTCTCTGCAGATGTTTTTTTTGTTGTTGTTGGTTTTCTTTTTTTGTTGTTTGTTTGTTTGTTTATTGGTTGGTTGGTGTTTTTTTTGTTGTTGTTTTTTGTTTTTTCTTTTGCAGGTAAATCTGTACTGGTACAAAAAAAATTAAATGCTCATTCAATTTACCAAGCAATGTCTGGCAGTGGACAAAAATCTCCCATCATACTATCCATGTTCCAAAAATCATCAGACACATTGCAAATGAGGCAGAAACCAAATAATAGATAATAACAAAATTATTATAATTGTAAGTAATAAGAACTATATTGACTCTTAAAGGTACCAATTTTCTAAAGGTTGTGATTAACCTGCACAACAGTTCTTTCAGAGGAAGCTTTCAAACGTTTAGATTATGTTGTAATTAAGGGAAGTAGCTGTTGATCAGTAGGAGACATGGAGACCTCAAAGCACAGACACCCCAATGTCATACACTACCGTTTTCTGGTGAAATTACAATATGTTAATTTTATTTTTGCAGTAATCAAGCTGCTAGACATAGCAGGAAGAACAGAACATCGAAGCACCACTCTTTTTTTTTGTCTAGATTAATGCCACTGCATCACAGTAATGTGTTAGCACAATCGTTTCTGAACAACCACAAACAATCTACAAGGCCATTGTATTTAATTGCTATTTAGATAGTTTATAAATCTACTGTAAACAATAGCGAGGATACACTCATAATGCAGCTATAAGATTAGTTACTAATGTCATGACATAAACCAGGCCATGAACTCAGACTATCAGCAACTCCATGGTAACTCTGATGTTTATTTATGTCCTTGATTTCCAATAAATGCAGGGAAGCGTTGCCCTCTTTTGTTTCAACACACATTAATTATGTTGCCTTTCCAATGATATTGGATCATGATGCTCACTAAATTCACACTCTTGTCTCATCCCATGACAGCTTACCCAGGACAGCAAACATAGTGTAATATGCTATATAAATAAAATCACATATAATATCTGAACTACAACCTATGCAGAAAGCTGCTTCATAAATCTGCTGCACAGATCACAGCAAGGCTCCCTTGCCCCCAAGCTGATGGTCTGGATCTGCTGCTTCCTCCCATGGAGCTGCCTGAAGAGCTCTGCTGGCTGCAGCACTGTGCAAAATGTCACTGAGGGCTGGGCTGCTCAGCCCTTTAATCTCTGTCTAAGTGATGTGAAGAACAGACTTATCCAAAAACAGTGCATGCTCAGGAATCCACACTCCTTCTTCCTCACACTTACTGATCATTTCTGACTAATGAGCCAGCATGGAACTTATAACAAAATCATAATCTGTCCATACCATAAAATCTTTTAAAATGATCTCTGGTTATTTCAGGCTCATCTTACACTGGTATCAAGCATTCAGTCGTGCCCAGACTGATCAATCCATAACTAGCTAAACTATAAAGTTTTCAACCTAATTACTCCAGAAGAAAAAAAAACAACAATGTTGGAAGACAGAAAAATATCTAAAGGAAATTGTAAAACGCTTGGCATCAGAGGAGGAATCTCCTGTTGCCTTTGACAAAATGGAAGAAAGTAGCATTATAACTGCAAGAACAAAAGTAAAAAGATACAGGACTGAAAATTCTGAGCTTGTAAAGTCATACTTACATTTTCTACTATTTTTAGGGTGGTGGGCAATCCCTGAGAACTTTGTATGAAATACAATAGAGCAGGATACCTCTGAGCATCTTCTACATGTGAAACCCAAGCAGAGTTGAACACAAAAGTCTGTGTTTCCAGCTGCTATTGCTGACTCAGCCCATCTTGCTGTATGGGACACATGCCTTCATCTCCCCACTCCACACAGGATTCAAGTTGCCTGTTGTCTTTATGATGGGCCAAAATTTTAGTGGATCACATCCACCTGTACAGACTCCACATGGCACATCCAATGCAAGAAACACAGTTTGTCCTAAAATATCTCATTAGGAATGAGACAATGAGAAATTAGGAAATTTTGATGAGCTCTTGGAAGAGCACATCTGTTTGGGACAGTTCTGGGAAACACCACTTGAAAATAACTGTTTGCTTTCCTTCCACACAAAACTTTTCCCTTCTGTTTCTGGAAATGTGCTGTCACCTGCCATAAACCAAGAAGAAAATCAATGCATTGTTTCCTCTGACTTCTCTGATACCTGACTTTTCAATCCTTATTCTCCGGGCCTTGGAGCTTCCAGTAGAGATATATTCCCCACAACTACACATCCACAAGCAGTTCTTGGCATTTCACTGTCTGGTTCAGGCTGAGTCACTTTAACATAGCCTAAGTCACTTTAACACAGTGCAGCAAAAGTTTAATCAGCTCTGATCTTTCAGCACAAACACAGTGGGAAAGTCATAACCCCTCTCTAGGGAAAAAGAAACATTTATGGGCTGGCAATGATGGAATTTAATGTCTCTTTTTCAAGAGGGATTTGGCTAAAATAGAGAGAAATAGCCAGGAGAACTGAACATATCCAAAGTTGTTCAGTCTTGCAGAGGAGGACAGTCACTATCACTTCCACTGACAGAAACCTGTCTATATTTCTGATGGATGTTGTGCACCAAATGAGAAAACAGATTTTATCATACAGCAAACAGAACCTATAAATGGAAGAGGTGGAGGAACCCTGCCACAGAGCAAGAGTTCAGTGGAGTTTGTGTCAAGTTGGTTTTGCTGCTTCAACCTGTTCCCAGCAGAACTCTGTAGGCAATGGTAGCATCACAGAAACTCCAAAGTCTTTTACAAGTTTTCTGCCAAACACTTTATGAAAGGTAAATAAAAGTCATCTTTACACTTTATTAGCACAACTCTGACATAGAACCTGAACCAGAAAGGCATTAGAAAACTTCAAACTCTTCTCTTTCAACATTTTGGTGCCTTCCTCTTTGGAATCTTCCTTTTCCAAGGTGTTAAGGAACATAGATGATAGCTGCTTTCTTGGGGTTTTTTCCCCTCTTTTTTTTTTTTTATTTGCCAGATAAAACTGTCATTTACATTACATTACCAAAAAATGGATACAACAATTTTTCCAACCTATCCTGTGGTGTATTCTGTGGCGTACCTTTTTTTAAATCACTAAATATGAAGTGATTACATGATTATATGATCTAGGGACACAGATAAGCATGCAGTGGTTTTGGGCAGAATTTTGAGTAAAATAGAAATATAGTCCATAATAAAACCCAATCTTTTCCAACTCCAGTTTAGCTAAGGATTCCATCAGATTTCAACTTCTGCTTCACAGTTTTTATGGGTGGCTATTTCTAAAGAATTTTAGACTTCTGAAATATAATTTTCATGTTTCTGCATTACAGAAAGCCACACATTTTTTCACACAAGAAGCACAGCAGCCCTATTTTATGAGCCATTGGACTTGCAGTTAATATTAGCTAACAGACGGAAGTGTGACTATTCAGATATGCTTTGTTACACATGGACATGTTGAACAACACAATGAGAGGTGCATATTGCAGTTTTCATTGCTCCCTGCAGGCTGCTGCATAGAAAAGTCCTTAGGACTGCTCCTATCAAACATGTGTGACTATATTTGGTTCTCTGTGTCTTTGTGGGACTGTACGTAAATAAATATACAAATATATATACATATGTATACACATACACCCGCACAAGTAAGCATGTGAAAAAAATTTGATTTTTAGCATAGCAATATATCAAATTTCCAATATATTTGCTTTTGGATAAAAAAAATGCAGTACTTGTGTTCAGGGCTTCCATACCGATTCAAATATTAGCTGCATGCTAGATCAGTGATAAGAGATTAAGAACCAGGGAGAGGAAACATCTTTTATCTCCCCTCTCGATTTATTCACTATAAAGCTGCTGGGCCTTTTACTGTTCCACATGAAAAACAGTGGTAGAGGAATAATGCCCCTATAAAACATATGATTTTCTCATTATTTCTTCACCTCCTTCAAATATAGCCAAGTGGCTATTCCCACAAAGGGCCAGCAATATCTAATCCTTAATACTCATCATTTTAAACTGCCTTTGATACTAGAACGTGTTCGTTGTATTTCACCGAGCAAATTGATGAAGAAACTTCTTTGCTCAACTTAGCCTTGCTCCATTTACAATGTTCCATTTATAATGTTGTGGTGGTCTCTAGAGCTCACAAATTTTTTATTTAATATATCTGGCCTTCATAAGTAAAACTGTATTTTTTCCTGTTTTGCCAAACAGCATGTTTTTTCTGGCTGCATTCTCCATTCCCCTTTTCTGAGATGGGAACAAAAGCTTTCAGATGGAATATCACTTTTGGAACTAGAGGACATGCATTAAATGCTACTCCAATCCATATTTAAGTGGAGCGAGCACGCAGAAATTGATAACGGAAAATGTTAACTAGTTCAGTAGAATAGCTTCAGAGCAACTCATACTATTTTTTTTCCTTTGAAGAATAGTTTGAATCAAATAATTTAAATTAAAAGGCAAAAAATTCAGATTTTACAATGATAGTTTGACAAATCCAAGAGAAAAATCCAACGTGTAGAAGCAGCTTAGGAGGAAGAAAGTTTAACTAAGTGTTTTAGGTAACTGCAATTCTTCTGTGGACTCAGCTGGGTGGGAAATCCTCAACCACGGTTCCCTTCCTTCAGAGAAACATGCTCAGCAGGACAAAGGACCTCCAAATGTGCTTTGAACTACAGAATTTTGGTAATTGAACCCCTCATGCATTTTAAATGAGGTATCATACCTGAGGTTAATGTCACAATTGAAGTGTTCTTGTTTATTTCTAGTTTTCAAAATAAATTCAAGCAGACGTTTTCCTCTCAGTTTCACTGCCATCTGCCTCATTAGCATAGTCATTAAAAAGGAAAGATGAAATAAAGCCTTGGCATTTCCATATGTAATTTTAAGTTAATCATCTAAAATACAGTAAGTCAAAAGAGCAGAGGACTTTGCAGATAAAAACAGCAGAAGAAACATATTTATTTAGAACTTACTTCATTAGCATTAATAAAGCTTTTACTTCATTTACATATGCAAGTGTTCTTGCCAGGAGGGGGTGCCAAGTACCCACAGCACTAATTATGCAAAAAGAAAACACATGGCAAATATTTTACAGAAAGATAAATTACCATGTTTTATAGCAGTTGTACATTACCTTGATAGACCAAACAGTAAATGGAGCTTTCAGCAAGTAATAGCTGTTAAAGCATGTGTTGAGCAAGGTAACTGTCTGAGAACAATCCTGCTAATTCCTCATTTACTAAAATTAGTCCAGGGCTTATCTGAGTACATAGAAAATAATACAACTTCAAAGAACTTTGCTGCTGCACTATTTGTCTTATCTAAAACAGTCTTTGAAAGCCATTGGGAAAAAGCACTAAAATTTTGACAAAAGACAATTGTAAGGTAATGTCATGTTAATACAGTCTGAGATATATTTGCATTTTTGTGGGGCAATAGGTATTGATGGGGGTGTGAAGGGAAACTGAACCCCCGAACATGACAAAAGGATAAAGATAAGATGACTGATCACAGAGCAAAAGGGCAGAGAGTTCTTGAAATGGTACATTTATTTACAGCAATTAAAGCAGACTTTGCTCTGGTTTACTTCTGAGTTTCTGTTTGTATGCTGGATTTTAGGTAGTTTCAATACAAAGTGAGGTCCTCTTTCATTGGATCTTTTTCATTCTTTATGTAAAAGCTTCAGCTTCTAAGATATATTATTTGTGAGTAACGTTTTTTTTTTTTTGGTGATGTTGTTGTTTTGGAAGATGAGGGCAGATTTCTAATATTTAAAGTACTTTCTAAAAATTGATGAGAACATCCCGAATCCACAATTTAGCTACAGTCACCAAATGGTTCATAGTGTATACAGACTAGTAGGTAATTCGACTCAATCATGACCTAAATTAAAACAAAGCACTGTAAAAGCTCATCTTCGGTCCTACCTTTTGATAGTGTTATATTTTGTTGGTAGCATCAATTTTTTGACAAAGCTTCTATAAAATAATTTTCTTTAGTATTCTGAATAGTTTTACTATTTTCTCAATTTTTGTTTGGTTAAAATATGTATTAATTTATGCATAGATATTCATCTGTCAGTCAACAGATCATTATTTATACCCATCCATCCAAACATGTAATCCAAACTCCCCTCAGAATCACTTAATATACCAAAAGAAAAACCAGCTTGCTGGAATAAATAACACAAAACATTTATTATAAATGCAAAGGCAAAGTGACTTGCACGGACATATGTTCATAGAATAAAGTGAAATAAAGTATTTTATACCAAATAAACAACATGTATCACCACCAAGGCAGAAAAGAAAAAGAAAAAAAAAGTATAACTTTTAAGAAAAAGCTGTGTCAAACTGAACAACTTCTAACCATGCTTCACTGGGAGCTAGTTGAAGGCCGCCCAATAATTGATCAGAAGAACTATTTGTATCACAAGGAGCACTGCAGAAGAGCATGACAGTGTTAACAGACAGGGTTAAACACAACACTGCAAACTGGAGAAACCTCCAGCCTGAATTTCTATATCCAGGCTCCTACTGCAATACATCCCCACAGAGATCCAGAGTTGTCTCCCCGGTGTCAGATACAAGCCAGATCCAGCACAAACACATGAAAACCTTTGCTACAAACTACTGGAGAAGGTAAGGCTCAAGAAGGGAGAACATCGGATAAAAACTGGGCATTCCAGCAATAGAAGTCTTTCAAAAACCCCAAAGCATTCTTCTCCTCAGTAAAGCCTTCCCACCAGGTATGGGATATCTTTTTCTCAGATACAAGCAGAGAGGTCTTTAATCAATAAACTGGAGGCAGAAAAATGTTGATGAAACAAATTAGATCTCTAGTTGGGTTTGTCTTTCCTGGAATTACTTACTGCTGCAGTGATGGATTCTATGGAGGTGAGGTAAAGAGATAATCAACTAATGACTTGCACAATTTTAATCAAACATGAGTAATGTTTGGCAAATACATAAACAGCTCCCTAACATACTATGACACAGAAATGGTATTTTAGATCTGGCACAGTTCTAACACAGTTAAAAGGCAGCATTTTAAAAAGTGTGACCTTGAAAACAGTTCTCATTTTAAAGAGCTGTGTGACCTTAAGATACATTAATTCATTAGATAAAAGTTTCTTCTCCCCAATGGCAAACATTTTCAATTTCACCACCAAAATGTCATGACTCAAGCAGCAGATGTTTCTCTGAGCTTTCCTCTTAATCATTACAAAACCCTCTACTCTAGGCAAATAGCAAGGAATTGAATAACTTGCAACCACTGTGATAGCTTGAAAACAATGGTACTGTGGGTCAGTCAGTTGGCATCTGACATAAAACTAACTCTGTTCTTCACCAGCCACACAGGACATCCTGGCCCATTAGACAGCCCCAGAAATTATTCCTAACAGTAAACTTAGACTGATGTGTTCTTTCCACAAGGATGCAAAATACTGCATATACTTGAATTCACTGCAGCCATATTCCATCTGTGCAATAAGTAGTTTGTGGCTTCATACATATTTTCCTTCCTGTTTTTTTCCCCTTCATATCCCTATATTATCTGTTTGAACATCTTGCCAATTCCTCTTCACTGGAAGAATTTAAGATAACTATGTAGGCTGCACTATTATCTAGATCTGCAGAATTGTAGGCCGGAAACATCTTATTTTATACTATACCCCAACTGTAGAAAATAGTTGATCCAAGTCCATGTGTTATCCCCCTATAATCTGGATTTAATCCAGGACTTTCCAAATAGTTATAGTGCAAAGTTGGGATCTTTGGCTCAGTTAGACATACCTGTGCCTCGTGTTTCACATTTTGTGCTAATTTTGCTGACCAGTCCTGGCTATAGTATTGCTATTCATTTCTGCACTACAGATGAAGGGGGATATTCCCCCTCACTTTAGAGAACTATATACACTCTACTTCTGTGATGGCACACAGCACGTGTCATGGGTCCTTCTACCTCAAATTTTTGTATATAAAATTAATTTCATCTCCAGTTGTTCTCCACTTGTTCTTCAGTTGTAAAGAATGGCTCTTGGCGATCACCCAGGTTAATACATTATGATTATTTTGAGTAAGTATTTAATTGCTTGTTTTACTCATGAATTATCACTATTTCCTTATTCCATCGCAAAGACATGTAAGTTTTGTTCAGGAAGGTAAACCACTCAAAGTCTGTTTGGCAGCATGAGTCTATAAAACTGCAGCTTTGTTTGCACCCAGGTATATTCCATTGATAGCTACTGATGTATTTTCATCATTGGATCTCTCCCTTTATGCCTTCTTCTCTGCCCTGTTTCACTGCTGGTTGCTTCCTCTACTATTTTACTCAAAACCTACTAACCCAGTGTTTGTTCCAATGACAAATTTTATAACAGAACCATTGTGGCAATGTGTCCTCAGCCACACATCTTTCCTCTGCCTAACCTGTTCTGCTGGAATGAACTCTCTGTCCTGCTTCTGCTCGAGGCAGATGTTCCTTTGGACAGCAGCAGCAACCATTACTTCACCACAGTCATTATTCATTCATGCTCCTTCTACATTTTTGGCTTGCTGCTGAAATGGGAGGGTAATTCAGCAAGGCACTTCTGTCACTTTGAAAACCTCCTTTTGCCACACGAACAGCTCCAAGAGGACATCCTTCTAACTGGCAGTTCCTAAAGTCACCCTCAGTGGACTGTTCCTGCAGGTGTACATCTCTATGGCAATACTCGGTGCCATTCAGAGTGCACACAAGATTTTGTGTTCAAAGTTATTATTTCCTAATTCTGCAGACCATATGGCACCATAAAAGCCACAGCAGAGCAGATATTTTTAAAGCATGACATTAACTCTACTAGGGACATTAACAAAGATGAGTAATGTTATCCTCGCTCAAGTATGAATTATGCCAATGTTTTCAAATTTGGATGATTAAGGTTGTACCTAAAATGATCACCCATTTTTTTTGCAGTTTTGAGATGTAATACGAGTGCCTGTGTTTGTATCTGAAAGTATCCACACATACTTTCAGAATTTTAAGCAAAACACATAAAGATAGCATTATTCTGATTTAATTTTCTGAGGTTTATGATTGGTAAGTTTATGATTGGTAATTTTAGTTCTACTTTAGATTACTGATGAGAGGTCCAGCATAGGCAAATCTTACAAACTGCAATTAAATTAAAATATTTCTTATATCTGCTCAATTTTGCAAATGCTTTTCCTTTCTACTACAACCTAGCTGGTTTGCCACATTCCATAATGCTGCCTGGTAAATAACCTATGTATTTATTACCACTAATCCTGTCACCATGCTCTCATTATTAATAAATTAATATGGTTAATTATTAAAACATATCAAGCATTTTCCAATTACTTTTTCTTACCTGCCTCCACTTCCTTAATGCAAAACATTCCAACCAGAAACATTTTTTACTTTCCAATCATGTTGATGAATGATATAAAGCAACAGGGTATATTCTCTAGACATTCAGCTTACAGCCTCTCTGCATGAACAAGCTGGATGTGCAAGGAGGCCCCGGGATCATGCCTGGGGGCATTAATGAGCTTATTAGAACTCTGTAACAAGGATTATCTGAATTTCTTATGCAGAACTGAAGATATAATCAGTCTCTTGCCTTCAACTACCAACACAGGTCAGCTTAAAATCACTGCTGTTCTAAAACCTAAATTTTTTTCTTCTTATATTGGCATTGGTTACTATGACCATGGATGATTAATATTCATTAAAAATGGTAAAACTTCTGGAAAAAAATTATACATGAAACATGGCATCTCATTTTATTATTATGAATTCAGTGCAGCACAGCTGACCTTGGCAGTAATTTTCATACTGAAATGAAAACATCACTTTCCATGAGTCCATCACATCATATTTGGATGCTAAGCTTTTGCTTTTGCCCACTGTTTTCATTGATACTGCACTTAAAAGAAAACTGCTTTTCACCTTTAACTTTCCTTCCCACATAGCAGTAGCCATACAGATGGTATCCTGAAAATCACTTGAGTGCATATTTAGATGGAGGTGTGATTCTTTCAACAACTGTACCATTTGCTTATTGGGGGTCAGCCTGAAAAAACATATTTTTAATAAAAATAAACACATAGAGCTCTCCAAAAAGCTGTAATAGGAGCATACTAGCATAGTGCAGAAATACATAACACATCTTAAGGCTTTCAGTTTTGTTTTTACCTCAGTCTTTCTGGAGTCCATACATTTTTAATGACTGTGCTTACCAGTTGCTGTCCATGAACACCCCAGGCTGCATACTGTAAAACTGAGTCCTCTACTTCTGGAGGGTTTAACTCCCAAACTTCCCTTGAAAAAAGGGAAACATTTTTACTTGAACACACTGGCATCACCTCATGCATAGAGCCACTGACAATGACACGGCATGGAAAAAACAATGTGACTTACCTTGTGTGTATGTTATAAATCACATATGAAGCTGTATAAGAATAATGAAAAACCTGGTAAAAAAAAAAAATAGAGAATTACAAGACAAAATACAGGATTAAATAAAGACTATCATGAGGGCAGTCAGAGTCTTTCAACCCCTGTAAACACTGATACCTTTATCACTGAAAGAATGTTTTACTGAATTAATTACAACCAATAGACCTGAACCAGGTTTTTGAAGCTGTAGGAAGGACACACATTAACACCTGTTAATTTAACCAGACATTATAACAGCATTATGACATCATAAGAACATTATAGCAACAACTGCACAGAAAATGTCCCAATTAGAAAAATCTTCATTCCTGTTAAAAAAAAAAACAATAAAAACACCCACCCCCCCAAAAAAAAACCCAAAACCAAAAGCCCACTGAGAATATACATTAGGAAAAAAAAAACACCTTTTTTTTTCTTCATCAAGCTGTGTCAAAATGATCGCACAGTTATGCTACTTGAAATGCAGACCAATACAGGCTCATATGGTATTTTTCTGACCACCTGCTATGAACAGTCTGAAGGACCTCCCAGGCATGGCTCACAGAACAGAACAACTCTGTACTTAGTGGGGCTCTGTTTGCTGTGACTTTCATTAAATAAGTTTTGGTCTGATTTTGGCTGACTTGTTTTTCAGGAAAAGTCTGTTGAAAGTATTTTGTCATTTTGGGCAAAACAAAGAACTATTTATTTCCAGTAAACCTTTCTCATTCAACAAGTTACCAGTGACTTCTAGATTCCAAACCTATAGGATACTCCGACAGGAACAGAAGAGCACTTACAGCGTGTAATGTGATGGACCATCACACCAAAGTGCTGAAATCAAAGCAAACTATTACACATTCTCTCTAGTCAAACATTAGTCTGTACACAGATGTGAATAACAGACATTTTGCTCTCTTCCAGGCTTGAATGATTGGTTTTTACCTAGCTCATTTTTTGTCTCTACATCTTGTATCATGAAAGTATCACAATTCCATCATATTAGTTTTAATATGGTTTGAAATTTCTTCATGGTCTTGGAATATGAAATGTATTTGCCACTAATTATTACTGAACTAAGAAAAAAATCTTCTTTGTAATGCAAACTTCTGCCAAAAAAACCCCATTAGATTACATCCACTAGACTTACTGCAGCTTCATATCTAGAGTTACAGCATCTCTGCTTGGCACTTGAAAGATTTATTTCCGGACAGGTTAATCCCAGTTACATGGGGACAGCTACAGCTGTAAAGCCAAAACCTTGACATGGATACATGTGTTGGGAACTCTTCAGCTTATATTTTCTGCTCTATACAGCTTTCAGTGTCTCCTTCAAAGAGAACAGGCACAGAGGGATCCTACACAGACAGAGCCACTGGAATTTGTCACTGTGGTACACAAGAGGGTTTCAGAGGCTGTTATTTTGTCTGGAGGCCATTCAATAACAGAGCCATTGGAAACATCCTTCCACTGACTCCCTTCTCATTATTAGTTCCCTGACAACACATGCCAAGAATTTAGCATGCCCTAAATCTTTGCTGGCTGTTACAGCAAGAATCCCACAAAGGTCTCTAAGATAAGTAACTCTACTTTGTGCAACAGCTGAATATCCCTTCTATAAAATTTCCCTTTGAGACAAAAATAATTTCCATTTTCCAAGTCTATGATGTTTAATGTCAGAACTGTTGCTTCAGTAAGAATCATACATATATTAATAAGTATGCCCCAAACTTTTTATATTACAGCTTAAAATAAGCTGTTTTGTCATGCAAGGTACCAGCTTCTTCTGAGAAGTGTGTCTGAAACAGACAAATGGTTAAATCATGGTGGTTTCTGCACAGGTTATGCACTGACAGAGGTTACCCAGAGGGGCCAACAGCTTTTAAAGACCATTTACAAAGAAGAGAAATGGGTCTCTTGTCCTTGTGGGAAAAGGGAAAATTGTATCAAAGATAATGTGTGGAGGGTGGATAGATATTTTAAATAGAAATGTTTTAAAGTAAATTATTAGACAGAGTATATTTCAACAAGTATGCTAAACGAATAAGTCATTCTGACAGCTTAAACAGAAAATATACTGTAACAACAAGAATAACACTCCATACATCATGTGGAAACTCTGCTCTTGCCTTGTGTAACATTTCTGTCTAAACATTTATGCAGAAACATTAATATCTGTTGAAAAAAGTCAAAAGAGCTCTACTTCCAGTGGAGATCAACATTACAGTCACTTTCAGACAGGATGCTGACATTTTTCTCAGTTTACTCATATTAGTTTTAGTTCTTAACAGGAGCACCATGTATAAATTAAAAGTACTAAATTTCCTAATTCATCTTGCCTGCAAGAGCCACACACTGAAACACAATCACTATCAAAATGAAATCAATAAGAAAGGATGTAGAAAATCTTTATTTTTCTAGCCTGGCTCTTATAGAAAGTGCTTAGGAAGTTCTCGTAGTTTTGTACAAAGGCTTAACCTGTTTGGCTTCCTCTTGCAGAGAGCTGTGTCAGTGGCTGGGACACAGCTCTTCCCTAACATCATCATACAACATCTGGCACCACAGGGAGGAGTACCAGCAACCCTCAAAACACCTGGATCAAACCTCCCACACAGCCAGCAGTTGTGTTCTCTGCAGAAGAGGCTTGGGGAATTATGCCCTGCAACTCCTGTATTGTACGATGAGCACTAAGCAGAAAAAAAACTGGTAATTGATGCAAATAACCAGACTAAAGCTCAGGCAGCATTGACCCCTCTCACAGTGCATTTACAGTGAAGGCTGGCTACTGTGTACAACAGTCAAACCCAAAGTACAACCATTCCTATCCCAAAATGTGTTCAGACATTTCTTGTACTCCATGCCTTCTAACCAAGGTGCTATCAAAAGACTGAATAAACACTAATATTTAAACATGGACATTGAATTGCTCCAACTGACCAAAATAAGAGATGTGAAACTGAGGGAAAGGGTTTGGTTGTAGTGAAAAAAAACATATCTTCTACGTACAGAGAGAAATCAGTTAATGATTATGGACACACAAAACATCTCTAAGAAGAAAAGCAATGTAGGAGAGAAAAGCCTTTTAAAATATTAAATGCATTAAAGCAATTTCTGCAGTGTCATATCAGCTGAAGAAAATGAAAAGAGGAAAATGGCCTGGCATAATTTATTAAAATAATTATACATGTTAAGGTTGGGCACTGTGAGGAGCCTTAACTTCAGAAGTGGCATGTATGATTGCTAGGGTTCAGACCTTTCTGGCAAGTAAATAACTTGCCTGCTTCTATTATGATAAGCTGGAAAATGTTCCCTGAAATGTTAAGAACTGTGAAAATGGCTTTTAAAATCAGACAGACAGCATACCTCCCCCTCAGTACAATTTATTTAATTTTTCTTTTGCCACAGAATTCAGTCAGTAACAACCATTGCATATTAAATATTTCTTCTGAATTCATTCTTTTATCAGTTTATAAAGTGATGACAAGCTTTCATCTGGTGCTGCTCAACACTGAAAAAGTTAGCTGCATTAGTGTATGAAAAAAAATGAAATTACAGAACTCCATTACAAAAGGCCTGAAAGAAAAAGGTGACAAAAAGGATTTCAAGACAAATTGCTCCAGTCAAAATGTATTGAAATAACAATCTACTACTCAGCTAACAGCCAACAATAAAAAACACAGTTATCAATCATGATCTGAACTTTTAGGCGGCACATTTAGATGAAGGTGTGATTCTTTCAACAATTGAGTTCTGGAGTTTCATGTGTCCTTTTTTCTCTACCTTTCAAGGAATTATTTCTTCTTTCTGTGGTGTCTAAAAATGAAATAATTCCATGGAACTCAGTGCATAGCCCAACAAGATGCAAGAAAACAGTGCCTTATACACTCTGCAAAACACACTCCACTCATTCTGCAATATGTTCCAGAAAAGATCCAGTTCACTGTCCCTGGGTAATTTGGAAAACATTTCTCAACAGAATAGTGTTTTTGCTAAAAAGCTGCCAAGAAAACCTCCATAGCAGTATTTTTATGGTGTGATGAGAGCTCTCAGCTCCAGGGAAATGGAAGAGAGCTGATGACATTAGAACCTGGCAGCGCTATAATCCCAAAATGCTTGAGCATGCCAAACACCTTGATGCATCCTTTATCCATTTCCTGTATTATAAACCAATTTCATTCTTTCATGTGTTATTTATTTAGAGCAATAATGATGCCTTCTTGCTGGCATGGCTATTTGCAAGGTAGTGCAGTGACTGTCCTGTATTTTGTTTTCACCCAAACAGACTCTGCAATCTGAACTCATCTCTGCAGCTCTCAGTGCTGCTACACTCTGTAAATTCCCCTTTCAGGTTCATATAAGATATCTCACAGGGCATAAAAGCACTCAGGCTGAGCAAGAACTATAAAAGGTGAGAGTATACGAAATACATTGGGAATTTCAGCACCTGCAATAGTACTTTCAGTTATTCCAAAGCTCAACAGCCAAATGGTGTCCATGTCTTACACACAACGCAGATATCCATCCATTTGTGTTGTACATAGCAAGCATAACATATTATTTAAAAGCCATGCCCTTCCCATTAGTTTAAAAAAAAAGCAGCAGAGACCCATTAAATAACTGAAATGGCAGTGTTTGCCATTATTTCCACCCCACTTATTTCCAAACACGTACCCTGATTTGGAAAGAGAGGCAGTTTGTCAGATAAGGTTCAAATCCATGCAGATCTCTCTGATTCACCAGTGAAGTATCAGATCTTTTATGGGTTAATTTACACTTCTGATCCCATTAAAAACAAAATCTAGTATTTTAAGAGACTAGTAGACTAAATGAAAAATTACTAATTCTTGTTCTATGGGTTAAGGAATTTAATCAGATTTGGACACAGAATTACCAACCTTAGCTGAGTATAGTTTTAACTCCTGCAAAATATGGATGCCTCCCAAACAGTATTACCCATAAAAAGAGAAAGATCAAAAAACTGCTTTTATTGCTTCACAGGCACAAGTCAATTATTAGGCAGTTCAAAGCTATGAGAGAACCCGACCTGGAAAAGGTTTTCTGTGCCTGAAAGCTTTTCTATTTTTTTCCAGCTACATCAATTGGCCTAATAAAAGATATTACCTCTTCCCACAAATCTTATCTTGCTTATCTCTTCAGACCACCACATCTTCAACAACAACACTAGGGAGAAAAAATATTCCTAAACCCATCTGAAAAAAGATAGGACTACCTAAAACTAAACGTGATCCTCCCTAATTATTTACCTGCATTACAGGGCATATCACAAAATGCATGTGAACCCAGAAATCAGGGGGCAGCACACAGTGAAGCAGAGAGGTAAACAGGAATACATCTTGCCAAGGACACTCACTTCTCCAATCATCTGTGGACATTCTCACTTTTGAAGATCTTTCATAATGCATTGGTAAAATGGTCTGGCACGTTTCCAAACTGCCTCGGTGGGTGCCAGCCACAGGAGCTACTGGCTGTCATGCACAGTGTGAAAACCAGCAACACAAGTAGGATTCTGCCTTTATCCTCTTTTCTACAGTTGAATTAAGCATTTGAAGAATTACTGAAAAATCTACTTATGCTGAAAACTGAACCAAAAAGTCTTTGTTGTGGTAAAGTGATTAAAAGGCCAAGGAAAAAGTTACCAATCATTCATCTGCCATTCATGCAATGAAATACCCACACAAAATGACAAACAGAATCTCATTCATAAATCCAAATCTTTAAGAAACCCCCACTAAAGGCTCAAAAATACAGTTTAGAAAAAGAAATGTAAACATATATTGCTTGCTATTTTGCCTTTAGGATAAAAATACCTTGGAACAAAAATGGAATATCCAGAACATGCCACGAGCTACAAATAATGAGCAAGGACCAGATGCAAAGTGGAGAGAATATGAGGGGACATAATAAGGCAGAGGATGGTTATGGAGATCTTTTGAAGGGATTACTGATATAAATGTGTGCTTGTGGCCAGCAAAAAACAACTATTATATATTTTCAGTAAGTGAACATATATGCAAGTTCACTCCCCATACAAAAACCACAACCTATATAAATTATACTAAATTATACAAAGTCTCTGTATATTATCTATATAAATTATGCAAATAATCATTGAAATTATTTTTCCTGTAATTAGTGATATTTTACTATCAATTTTGCTCAGAGAACACTGGTGTAATTCAGATTTCCAGCAATGAAAATGAGAGAAAGCTTTCAGCAGGTCTTTCATGTCATGTACGAACTGGTACACGTTTGGAGAACACCAGATTATTTGTGGCTGAACTTGCTCCATTGTGGAAAGTCTGCTGAAAGCAAATGAGTTACAGTAGGAGGGGGCAGTCTCTGCTTTATGCCATCAGGATTCCAAGCAGCAACTTCTTGCTCTCCAGAAAGCCAGATTAGCATTCACACAACCAGCTCCTATTCCTCATTTCCTTTTTATGGGTTTTAAGACACGTGACCTTGCTGGGACTGCAGTGCAAAGAGAATGGAATCAGTATCTAATGTGCTGATCACAAAACAATAAAAAAAGATATATTCCTTTCTTATCTTTGTATTGCAAGATGTTCAGCACCCCGTTAGTAAAACCTGTGAGGGAGTTAATAAGATTAAATTAGGAGCAGCATGACTACTGCCAAAGGCAAAGCACAGCTGCTGGATCAAACTTCCATCCATTTTGCAATTTATGTGCTAAATAAATTAATAATGTTAATGGTATCAATAACACTATGGTGAAATTCAAATTTCTCTAAAATTCTGTTATCATTCACATCAAATGTTCCCCCTTTGCCTTTTCAGTCTGACTCCATGCGTCCTCCAGCATAGGAACTGCTGCTAAATGGGATTGAACAGCTAAATATGGCACAGCCATGGTTGGGTTTCATGTAATTGGTTCCTTGGGCGTGTGAGAAGTGAAGAGAGAGATCAGCAGCATTGAATTCTGAGCCACAGAGGAACATGAAACCACTGGATAACACCTATGCTATCACTGAAGAGCTTGAAAAACTACACTCCATACCAATAAGTGATGGCCTCTTCACATTCATGAAAATAATACTGAATAAAGGCTGGAATTCTGCTGATTTCATGCCATGGCAACAAACACAGTGAGACCTCAGACTATGCATTGATATCAAAGCACAGCTCACTTTGGGATACACACCAGAAATGCTTCACTCCATGCACCACTGAAGTGGCACCTTTTGCTCTGGGAGCTCCAGTATTTAAGTGGTATTTTCCTGGTGTTAACTCAGTAAGTTAAGCCACATCAGTTAATGACTGATTTCATATTGATTATGTCTGGGATAGAGAGAGCAATGGGGACTTCTTATTTTAAATAGTATGACACAACATGTTCTTCAATTGGGTTCAGAGCAAACTCTTAGAAACAATCAACTGAAGAGTCTGTAATACTGAGATGATGAACTGCCACCCATCTATAAATCCCATTATTTCTACACAATTCTGGAAGCAAAATAAATGGAAGTAAATTTTGCCACTACTGATGTCTAAATCTTTATATAGTCTTGCATAATTTTGGCTCTTTTGGTGAAATATCTGGCTTCTGAAAACTCTGTATATAATTGCACAGTTAATTTAAGATAGAGCTTGATGCATTTGAGCACTGAAGTTATATGACAAGGATATAATTTTGAAAAGCATCATATTTATTTGTTTCAATCAGCATTGATTATTTCTCATGATTGATAAGAACCACTGCATATCATTGGTAGTAATTTATGGTTAACATTAATACTTTGGGGTATGAAATATTGCCAGCCATAACAACTATATGCTGCCAAACCAAAATAAATATAAAGGCGAGACATTTTGAGACACATAATTTATCTGTAAGAAAAAAGGCTGTCAAGGAAGCCTAAACAAAAAAAGCACCTCTAGAAAATCTGTTAGATCCTCAACAGCTCACAGAGAATTTTTCAATAAGATTAATTATCTCAAGAAAAAGACATCCACTGCAGAATGTAAATTAAATCACAATCAATTAAACTCAGTTCATATAACCAAGAGTAATGTGATACAAACCACAGTTCATAATAAATGCAGAAACTTCTTTTTCTACTCCTACATCAACAGCTGATAGACCATCATTTGGATATGCAACTCAATCAGTTTTGAATATATAATAACTTCAGATGAGTGAATTATTCAAGAAAGAATGTTCTGCATTGGCATTTCTGAAAGCCTCACACATCACTGTCATTTGAAATTCTATTAGTTACACTATCACGTAAAATATGTTTCTTGAGTCTTGTATGAGATGACTTATGACAAAAATTTATATAGGTTTTTTTTCTGGCTTATTCACCTGCAGCATTAAAAAACAGGAATGACTGCACTGAAATCATTGTTACATGACAGTCAAACTGGTAAATCTCAGGCCTCAAGCATAACACATGCAGTTTTTTTTGTATTTATACACAGGTATGTGCACATCCTGTTCGAGCATATGCTCACACTCATATTCAGTGTGATCAAAATTTAGACTTCATGAGTATTTGGGAATTTATAGAAACTTCTCTTTTTCTGAACTGATTTGCAGGCAGCTTTAGAGTGCATGTGTATTTTGATCTGGACAAGTGTATGGGGAAACAAAAGATATAAATTCTGACAGCACAATCAGAACTTTATCTCCATGGAAATATTTGACTGGCGAGGGTGCTTGCCTCTGGTCAATGCAGCTGAGAATGCAAATCTGGCTTAGAAACATGTGCATTTAAGTACTTTAATATGCCTGACACTTTAGACAGTCTGATCTCTTTCCAGGGTCCTACGGATTACTCATATCCCACATAAAAGGCATCATCTCTAGGGAATTTGGATTGAATGTCTCCACACATACTGAAAATTGTTAACTGAAAACAGAATATATTTTCAAACACTGATTCTTAAAGACAAAGGTGCATCAAGTCTTCTCAGAGTGTTCTGAGATGGTTTAATTGCTCTTTGAGACACAGTGGAAGAAAGAATCAAATCAAGGCTTGGTTTTATTTTAAGTTTTTCCACATCGAGTCACATACTGTATTTATTGAAACAGATTGCTAAAGAGAAAATCACCAAATGCAGAAAAAACACCACCTTGTTTTGAAGAGATGCACTTCTACATGTTGTGATATTTACAAAAACATGCATAAACTGATTCATGTGAAATAGGATGCAAAAACAACAACAACAAAAAAAGGTTAAAAAACTATTGAGAAAATATTTTCTAAATTAACATTCCATATAAATGAAATGTCCAGGTTTCTGAGCACAAAACTAAACAGAACTGAAGGTGCCCTGAGATGATGAGGATACAAAAGGAAATCAAAGCATGTGATGAGCCAATTTTTAAGACTATAGAGAGAACTCAATATGTCTTTTTCTTCTCCAGACAATCTGACTCACTGAGGCAGCAGGCAGGAAGCAGATGCAGGATGATCATCTGCTGTTTGCTTACAAATTGCATGAGGAGATGAAAAGACCCTGTGGAGCTGGAGAAAGGAGAAGCAATGAGATAAATGGCCAGTGGGTCTGAAGAAATGCAAAGGGAAAATGGGAAAGAAAGCTGGGCTGGGGGAAGCAGATGGCTAAACCAGCAAGCATGCAAGATGAAAGAAGGAAGACAAAAAGAAAGGGCTAAAAATATCAAGATGGGAAAAAGGAGAAATAATAAAAAGAAAGAACAAATCCAGAACAAAGCAGAGCTGAGACCCTTAAAGGGCTGGAACTGAAGAGGATCAGATGAAAGGAGAACAGGCAGCAGGGAGGGAGAGCAGTAAGCAGAGCTGCAGTATGTGGGCATGGTGGCTGGAACACACAGGCTCAGGGAAATGATGAATGAATTCAGGCAGAACAGACTGCACCTAGAGCCCTTCTCTTCTGGAGAATCAAAGACATGAATGGAGAACTGTTTTCTAAGCAATCTGACAGTTCAGTACCTGTACATGAACAATCTCCCTTTCAAGGCCTTTCACTGGGAAAGGCACAGCCATCATTAATTGCTTAGTGTGGATATGACACATGGAACAGCAGGAAGGCAGGGGGTGTTTCTCGTGATAAGTCATCATCTCTCCCAGTCCCCCACTGTGACATCAAGACACCTTTAATGGTAACTCTGGGTGTTGGAGAGTCCAGGGAATCTTTCTATGCTACTGGCAGGGTTTTTTAATAGCAATAAACTTCTTATTTAGCCTTTTATAGAGTTTTTATGAGAAAATGACTGTTTCTCTTTGAGTATTTATCTGCCTGTAGGTTGAGCTATGAACAGCTTTCACAATTACTTTTGAAATCCATATGTTTGAAGTGCTCTTGTACTGCAATCAAACCTTTATGATTGCAGGCAACCAACATAACCAGGACTCCATCCCTCCAAGACATTCTCTAGAAACCCTGTTTAAACTCTTCAAATAATTTTAACACTGCAATTTAGATTTCTCCCCTTCTTACATCAGTTCTGCACTGCAGTGTGAACTCCACTATCTTCATGTTTTAAATACAGCATGAAAAGAAAATCTTTTCCATAGGAGTAAGTTCAGCAAGTATCGCAACAGCTAAATTTCATCTTTAAACTTCCTTTTTGGTCATGCCCTATTCATCTCCCACCTCTCCATGATTTCTTTGGTGCTGCTGGCCCTGCTAACAGACTTACACTGTTCCCCTTCTGTTCCACTACCCTGTTACAAAACTGAGCGAAATACCACCTCCAGGTGCAGTTCCCAACAATGGAGCTCACAGCCAGTTTTCCTCTCCAGCACTTCCCATTAGCAAGCCATGATGCTGCTTGCAGCCAGCTAGGTCTACCTTCACTAATTTTCTGGTATTGTGCCATATTTCTGTACTGGTCTCTGCTGTGGCCGTTTTACGATATTACAGTCCCTTTGATGGTGGTGTCATGAAGTAGACTCCTGTAGCAAGTAAAAGACCTCTTCATGATGAAGTGATTAAAAGGTCACGATAAGAGAGCTATTCATTTAGTACAAGGGAGTACTTCATGGTGATCTCAAAGAAGCTGTAACAAAGTGATGAATACCTCACACCAAACTCGTCTCTCCAGGAAACATCTAATCTGGTGCTATATTTGCAGACAATAAATAGAATTATAAAGGCTAAATTTGTGCAGGTGGTTGACTGCCTTCAGTGGAACATTAATTTATTGCCTAAGACCACAGGCTAAACCTTTCATGCTCAAATACCCAAAAAGGCTTGTCCTTACTTAAAAAGAACACAAAAATTGGATAATAAAGGGGCACATCTTAATATTTCTCTAAAAAGTGGACTCAACCATTTGATCTGTTAGGTCTGTCACACTATCAGTGCTCCTCATAGCCTGAGATGGAAGCTTGGTTTAAAGAGTGATGTGCAACAAAGCTTAAAACATTTCTCTGGGATAGTTACATAAAGGTCTAGTCTTTGCCACCTACTTCAAGGTATTTCAACTCTATGTCTGTATTTTAAAAGATCTTTCATTCTATCTGTGCCAAAGTAACTGCTAACTCTCATTTATGGAAATTCACTTATCCAACACTCTTTTCAGCACTGTTAAGAAATGCCAACGCCAGCAGATTTCTCTGCTTCCCTGACTGTCCTGTTGGCCTAGTCAGAGGCAGTCAGACAACCTTTTTTGTGATCAAGGAGCCAGGAATGGGGCCAATGCCTCCTCTGTGGGAAAGATGGGATGGTTTCCTCATGCATAATGCAGGTGGGAGATACCCCTGCCATGAAGTGGGCTGTGAGAAAAGGACTGTGAGACAGGACAGTAAAAATATGTGAAAAACACACAGACTGTTTTTTTCTCTGGACATTTACTCTGGGATAAAGTTTTCAGCCACTGGATTAATGTTTTACTTCTTAAGAGTCAAACAGTGCCAGCCATCCCCATTGATATCCACTTGCATGGTGGATTCAATTATGCTGTACAGTGGTGTTTCAAGTGAATGATAACTCTGCCTTAGAATTTTTAAAGCAATGACCTGGGTCAGGCTGACCCTTTTCCTTCAGGCTAAGTAATTTTATGTTGATGGAAAGGGGAAAGGCACAGGCTTCCCAAAAAGGTACTTGTTTAATGAGAAGCAGCAATTCCAGATTCCAGTGATGAAGGAGCTAATTTAATACTTCACTGCCTTATTTCTCTTTTGTAGGGGGAAGTGACTCAGAGTGGAGGTGGTTGGGGAGGTTCTTTCCATTTAATTTTTTAGACTCTATGTTCATCCTTCCAGTTTGTAGAATGTTCTTACAAAACTTGTGCTCTATTTTTAAAATAATTAACTGCTACTTTTGTTCTTGATGTTGAATATCTCCCAGAGAACTATTTTGTGCTCTGATTGTACGTAATACATTGCCATAGGACATATCAACCAGTTATTGAGTTGAATCAGATATTAGTTCTTATTTAAGAATGGCAAAACTGTTCCAGCTTCACTACATCAAGTTAAGGACTCAGACCACTGTGTTGGCTAAAAGTCAATTTCCAAAACCTCCAGACAGAGCACGTGCACATTTTCTCAGCTTTTATTTGGATTAGAAAAAAAAAAAATTAAAAAAAAAAAAAAAGTGAGAAAGTTAGTTATTTAGTTATTTCAGAGAAATAATAAAAAAAGAAGTTAGATAAACAAACCAGATCTTTCTGTGATTTATTACACAGAACATTCATTTTGCAATGCTTTTTCTGGTCAGTAGGCTTTATTTCCAATATGTTTATAGTTGTACCTACTGAGTTGAACATGACCATGAATGTGATCTTCAGAAGGACATTTTTCTTTTGAGAAAGTCTGCCGCAATGAATAAACTATGTTTTTTAAAAAAGCTCTGCCTATGAACTTTGTGAAAGGAAAATACTCTCGACAGAAGAAATCATCTATTAGGAAAATCTAGGTATTGATAAAAACAGATTACTGCCTAATCCTGTTGACTCCCACCTTTGATGTGGATGTATCTGAAAAGAGGTGGCTAGGAAAATACATCTATGATGAAAATCTTTTTATTGATCTCTGTAAACTTTGTTTAGCTCATTAATATGTGATTTGTATCCAGGAACAACTAAGTAGTCAATTTAAATATGCACTGCTATTAATTTGACATATATGCTCACAGTATCTCAGATGCATATATATACACACACACATCTTTAAGCAAAGATCAAACTGCAGATTTTCAGTTGTTTGCACTATGAAACCCTACAGAGTTCTTTGTTCATGGATGTGAACTAAGCAGTCAACAGCCAGTGAGTGTATAAATTTAACAGATTATTCCAGGCTGTAGCTCTCTTGCAGGGACAACAATAACACTAAGGTTTTCTCATGGCCATATCTGACACAATTTTAGTGCTTTCTCTGCAAAAGCATATGTGGGGAATAGAATCCTAAACTTTCTACAGATGGATGCATTCAGATGAAGTCAATGAGATACCAAAACAGTCAATGAGATGCACAGCTCCAGCATGATTCTAAAGGACCATCTCTGGTGCTGCATCTTTAGCCATTCAAATTCCTCTATAAGTGTGACACATAAAAGCACAGAAATTGTTATCATTACCCTTTCCATGTGCACTAAAGCCATTCTAACCAAAACAATGACATTGAAGAGATTTTACATCAAATACCTGATACAAAGTGCTTATATTCCTCTCACATACTCAAGTGGAGCAAATTCCTTTATATAACACTTATTTGATATTTAATTAATCTTATTTGTAATACAGTGTGAAGAATTAAATTATTAAATCTCAAATGATTATGTACATAATGAGTAAAAACAGATCAATTATTTTTTAATTTAAGTAAGTGGGAGTTATAAAATTGTTTAAGCACCTTTAATATGAGGAACTACCTAGTCAAATTCACATTTGTGTTCTTTTAAAAATAATATTGACTTCAATCAAATTGAGCTGCTTAGATTTTTAACTAAGTAGTGGCTATTTGATTATAATCCACTTGCTAGATTCTCAGTTGTTGTAATGATTTCTAAGCTCTGTTCACTGCTGCACTATGTTCATTCTGAACATCTAAATCCCCCTAAAAAATATGTTTGTCTTTTGCTTTTTGTTGGGTTTTCTTTGTTTTTTTGTGTTTGTTTTTTTTTTTTAATGTGGTTTATTTGTCATAAGAGATGCACAATAGGTCACATTTTCAAGAGAGAGAACAGCCCTTTGATCTGTATACTGACCATCAAGTTCCCTGAAAGCTCCTCTTCCCTTACAGAAATTTATCACCAATTTAGCAAAATCATTTCAGAATTTCTGTTACTAATAATGGTGCTGTAGTTTGAATGACTCTTACTCAACACCCTTTAATTAAATTTTACTTGTAAGAACTCTAAATTCAATGAGGAAGCTGAGATTAAAAAAAAAAAAAAATACAGAGAATCATGTATGTTGATCCAGGATTCTTTCAAGGATAAGAACCCTGCATTAGATTATGCAAGCAGCAAAGTTTTGGAGATGTTGAGGAGGGATAGGATTCACAGTAAATCCACCCTCCCAGAGGGTGCAGGTATCGGCTACTTTTAGTTATGTGCCCAAGACAGTGATGTAACTGGTTCAACACTGAACTGAATCAGGGAAGATCCAGATCCTGAGGAAGTAACAAATAATTTTGTGGTGCTCAGTGGGACAGAGCACAGATATCCTCACAAACACAAAGAGCCATTTCAGTAATCTATTTGACATGTATAGACTGCAGGTTTCCATTAAACAAATAAATGTTTTATAAAGGTTTGTGGAGTGACCTTAACTATGCACCCTTCCCATTCCAGCTAATATTAAATGAACACAGATATATGTGTATTATAGGCAAATGCTTTGGGAATGACATTAAATGTGACCCTAACAGTTAGCAGTTGTTAAAAAGCTGATCATTCTCTTCACTTTTTCAGTATTAAGAATAATGATCATCATTAAGAGCAATGCACCCCACAAGCACAGCACTACCAAGGTAATACAGGGCACATCCAGACCTCTGTAGCCTGCAACTGGTTTATAGATGGGTGCAAGTTATATGATTAATTGCATATTCATTTAGTAGGTTAGGAATTTTTAGGGGCTATTAAGAACTTATTAGATATCACTTCTTTTTTCTCATACCTTTTTTCTTTACTTTTTTTTTTTTTTTTTTTTTTTTTTTTTTTTTTTTTTTTTTTTTTTTTTTTTTTTTGTTCCAATTAGGTCAGTGGTACCTGACAGCTAAGGCATACGTAACTAAATGCTACTGAGCTCTTTCTCTTAGCAGACACTTCTCTATCAGTACTTCAGAAGTAAAGTTAATCAGGCAGCTAACGATCTGCTTTGGTCGAAGAAATTTTAACTCTCTCATCATCCATTCCCATTATTAGCTGCTGGAGCTTCCCACAGAAGACTGCTCTCTTTACATCAGCTCTGGTGGAGCTGACCTAACTGGACTCAAACCTGGGATTGAGTCACTACTTCTATCCAGGAGAACTTGCATTTTCTATTATTCCCAAGCAGACCCTTCTAAAGCTCCATTTGCATTTTTGGCATAGCTCCTGGCTGGCTGAATCTCACCAGCCATCATTAGCTATAGCATGTAACACTGAAATTCCCTGGCATTCCCACTGCAGCTGGTCTGAACACAGAACCTCTGGAGCAATCACACAGCTGGGGACTGCAGTTCTGCAGCACAAAGATGAGATAAAGACACTGCAATGCTTTGTACAGCAAGGTTATCTGCTCTGCTCCACACTGATAATAACACATTTAATTCTTTAACACCCTTCTCGAGAGTATTCACCACACAGCAAAGAGGTGCATTATATTCCATAAATAAACTGTAGGAAACAAAGTGGTTTGAGAGTAGACTGCTCTGTGCAGTGTCTTAGCAGCAAGTTACAAGTTAACTTTCTAACACTGACAAATTATTCCATTTCTAATTAAATGAGCATGCAATTAATTCTGAGTATTAAATTGCTGAGTGTAAACTGTCAAAAGACCCTTTTTTGAAAAAAAAACCCTAAAACCTGAAACTTGACATTCTTGAGTGGACTTCTCTTGTGCAACTTCATTTTTAAAATTTTTAAGTAATATAAAATTAGAGCCAGCTAAAACCAATCTATAATTCTATATTCTATCAATATAGCAAATGATGTATGTTATTTTTCAGTAGGAAAGACACCAAAAGTTAATAACTTTCATTACAGAATATTAGCTTCAAATTAAGCTTTCCACTTAGATCTGAAGGCAAACAGTGCCTACGTCATGATCTTTCAAATTACTTCTTTGGGCAATTTTTTTACTCCTCTACTTACCTGATTTTACCAATCATGTGGTTTTCTTCCACAATATCATATTTGGCTTAATTTGTAATTCTTTAAGATGCTAATGCAAGAGTGCTCAGTGTAATAAAGAAACAGGAATTTTTCCACCCTGCCTGATAATGCAGAAGAGCTTATCAACATTCTGGTCATACTTAATGCAACCTAAACAGGTTTTGCAATCAATAGAAAAGGGAATTTGTTAAGTCTCAAAGATGTGCATAAATAGACTTTCTCTGTTATTGGATTATCCCCTGCACTGAAACAGACTGAGTAGGGGACTGCAATACTAAGCAGTGTGGGATTTAGTATCCAAAATATTAATGCCTGATGCAAAAATGGGAGAAAAATCTGACTGAGAACCAGCCTCACCTCAAGACAGAATGAGCTGCCACTGAAGCATAGAAAAGAAATGGGTTTAATCAGGTTACAAAAAACTCCAAATACGGCAATTCTACACACTTTCTAAAAATATTTTTGCTTTAACTATTTTATGATTTAGAAATGTTTCTCTTCATTCCAACCAAAATCTCTTTGGCTACAAATTATCTAATCTTAATCTCCTACCATAAAATCATATAAAAGACAATCAACTCACTGTCCACAGGAATCTGCTACATATTTGAAGACTTGAATCCCTAGCCTCCCTCTGTTGAGGCTAAGGAAACCCAGCTCTTTCTTGACCAAAATATTCTTTTCAAAATTTCACTATGTCCTACAGAAAACATGTGCTTAAACACTAAAGTGTGATACTTTCTTTTTTTCCTTAAGCATAGTACATTACTTTTGTGTTCATTTTTCCCCTGACCCATATTCCCATATATTTTTATACAATACTACTAACTATAATACACTGCCTATTACATATTTGTTTACTAGGTTTATCCCCTAGAAAATGTAAGACCTTGCAATTGTTTGTATCCATTGAATTGAAACCTGCATATACAAATCACTTCTCCCAGTTTTTTCATATAGCTTTCAATTCTAATTTTGTTCCTGAGGCTGCTGGTAAGCCACTCTGATATCATCTGGTAATTTAAATAGATATATTCCCTTTTCTGTTATCTGAATTATCAAAATGCTGAATATTACTGGTCTCTGGCCAGAGCCCTATGAGATATAAATCCATCTTTTTTGACAGTGAACCATTTATTTGCCAGCATTTACTCCAATCTGCTCATAATCTGCTTTTAATTATGGTGGTCCCATTTAGACCATATTTCTTCATCTCCCCGTGGTGACACCACCATGGCCACTCACTCCTTATCTACTCACTAGGCTTTCTATACAATTGCAGAGAAATTAAACTGATTTGTTATGATTTTAACTTTACAGATGAATCTTGGCAGTTACCTACTCTTTGTTAAATTCTAGGTATTTTCTAACTCCTCTCTTAAAAAAAAGAAAAAAAAAAATCAATCTTACTCCATTTCTCCACCAAAATTCCTGAGAAACTCCTATTTTCTCACTTTTGGGGGAAAACCACTCTGTCCTTTCCAGTTTTACAGATCTTGTCTATCTTCCATATGTCTTCAGACATTAAAAATCGTCACAATTACTTTACCTCAAGTACTTCCCTGCAGCAATTTTTATCAGGGCCAGGAGGGCAATTCTAGTAATTTCTTTCACTCTCTTAAACAGAGCATTTTTTAGGTTAACCAGGTCACAGCTAACCTTGCTTTTGAGAGGCAGAAGAGACAACACTTTAACCTTCACTGCTATAAGAGGTTCCTCCTCTCTCCAACAGACAGGTTGACTTTTCCCTTGTTTTTCCTTTCCTTTTTGCTTAAGCACTTTCTAAGGACTCTTTAACTTCACTCAGTCCCCCCACAAGTGCCAGGTCCTGCACCCCATATGGCCATGCCATACCTACACAGTGACAGAAAACACAAACCACCAGCAGCTGCTTGGTTGTTTTTCCCTTCTCATGCTTTCAGTGAGTGCTGTGGGAGGGATGGCCACAGTGCCAGCAGGCAAGTGAGGTGCTCTCCTATCACCCAGCCCATCTGCAGTGCAATTCCTACTAAGCTCTCACACCCCTGGCTCTGGTGTTTGACTGATTTTCTCTACTTGCTCTCATTATTCTCTTCCTGTACTAAGTTCAGCATAAGGCATCTGTTTCTTTTTTTGATTCATACATTTTCCCCACACTTTCAGGCAGGCCCAGGCAAGAACAAACAAAGGAGATGATGAATGAAAACAGGCAACAGTCTGATTTCTAGCTACTGCTTAAGAAAGGAAAAAAAAAATGTATATATACAGAAAAAAAAAATAACAAGGGGGAATAAGAATCAGCTATTCCTCTGCAACTACAAACACCTCATGCAGCTTAAAGCAACGGTGCTGCATCTTCTGTGGCTCAGCTAAGCACCCATCCATCAAGATTCAAATGGATGTCACTGAAGTTAACTGGATCATAAGGTCAGGTTTTTTATTAGTTACAACAGGGATCCTATATGAATGCAGGATGCCTTTCTCAGAATCATTTTTAAGAGCCAGATATAAACAAAACTTGGGTTTGTAAAGTGGATCATGGGCAGTGCAACCCAATATTGCAGCCCTGAGGGAAAAAGAATCACTGGTAGAAACTCAATTATTGACTATTCCTAGAGGTGTCCTTTTAGCATTGAAATTTCTCACAGACCAAAAAGAAAAATAATCAGCTTTGAAACAGGTGCTAAATTGCTTTGCTATCACACAAAAAATATATCTTTTTTCCCCAGCAGCTGAAGCCTTGGCTCTGCTGAGCATCCCCTGACCCCCACTCACTGCACCCACCTGTGCCATGCCCCAGCAGCCACTGCTGCCCTGCCAAAGGCTGCTCCAGAAGCCACAAGGAAGGATTTTCTCCCTTCCCCTCCCCCAGCAAACACCCTCTCCCTGCCCACTGAGATTGACTTAATCCTTTGCCAGTCCTTACCAAAGAAATTAGTTTATTCTTGAAGAGGTATTTTTTGTCACGATGAATAACTCAGTGTTGTATCTCACTGTTAATCAAACACAGGCAACCTTAATATGTCAATGCTTTGTGCAGCTCTGACCCTCACTGCTCTGCTTTTGAATGTTTTTTCCAACTGGTTTTGAAGTGTGGCAAGTAATGGGAGAAAAAACCTCACAGACCTTTTTGGATAGAGATATTCTGTCTTGTATAAAATGTAATGAAGTCAGATTTAAATACATATAACCTTGGGGTTATACAGTCTGAGTTCTTCTAAATGTGCTGTGCTCTGATAATACCTGACATTTAGAGAAGCATATCCCACAGTTATGCAATAAAGTTGATAACTTTCTAGAATTAAATCCACTCGAAGTGTGAATTCTATAGGAAGAGCTGAAAGGAAATAATCTAATAGCAGAATAAAGTGTATGGATTTGCCCATATTTTAATTCTTTTTAATTTACGGTGAGACAAGAAAAAAAATCTGCATCTGATTTCAAATTTAAAAAGCCTCAAACTTAAAATGCAAAGTAGAGTGAAGCAAGCATGTTGGCTACTTATTCTTCATTATGAGAGACAACCTCATTTCAAACACACATAAATATTTTACAGAGGTGTAGAAGTTGCTTTATAGAATATTTGCCTCCAACTACAGTTTGCTGTAACTTTTGAAACACTACTTTACATGCTTAGGACTGGCAGACCTTGAATCATTGGTATTTTCATTGACCTTTTTCTCAGTACAGGGGCCTTCCAGCAAAACACTCGGAATTTGCTTTCCCTGATTATTGAAGAAAAGCAGTTCTGCCAATTCTGAGAACAAACCTAGGAAACTTTGCTGCAGCAAAGCAGGAGAACAGCCTGTGGCACTGCAGCCAGAGACTTCTCAAAGCAGCAGCAGCAGCAGCTCTGGCTCCTTGGGTTGCCTCAATCCCTGCTAAGACCCTGCACATGTCTGTGAGCCCGTGGCTCTGAGCCTCACAACATGAAATTCCAAATCTGCCTGGGCTGGGAGTGAGAAACTCATCCATTCTTTTTCCACTGAGGAAAAAAGGAATTGTTTCTCAATCTCTTGTCAAGGAAAGGATAATGTGGAGAGAGGAGAGCTCCCTACATACATGTATGCATGCACTCCCACATGTTCTGCAGTCCTTCACAATCTGCTACAAACTCCTGAGACTGCTTTTACTGCAGTGATTTGTTTCTTTTGAAAAGCTTCCACTGTATTTTGGCCACATCTGACAATAATTATATAAAAAGTCATAAAATAAAAAAGTAGGAAAACTGAACATGTCTATTTAATGTTCCATCTTCTAAAAGTGATTAGCCAACGCAAAGAAATTGGAATTGAGGCTTCATCTCTGATGACATCACGCCCACTAAACCAACCATTGTATCAAACAGTCTCTGAAAATTCCTGCTGTCCTAGGAAATCAAAGAGGAAGATGTGGAATTGCCATAGGTACTCACAGTCCCACAGGATATACCCCATTCTGCAGAAGATGGAAGGAATATGCAAGAACCACAATGTCATTCTATGTTTCAAAGCATTACTATGATAACAGCACCTAAGATGATTCTGTGCCTTGGTTATGAAATGAAATATCTCAAATGTAATAATGAATGCCTGTAAGAAGGGAATTACACATTTTTACTACACATCTACTATCAGGCATGGCCTGACTCTTCCCTGAAGCAGGAATGGAGAAAAGCAGCACCACATGTTAAATTAATTTATTTTTTCTCTTTTTATTATTACTACAAATTTATTGTGCTTTCATCCATGACATGATTCCCTTTTACTCTTAAAATTTCCCAGAATGCGTAAAGAAAACAAAAAATTTTAAAATCACTCATTTTGTATTAAAAAATTACTTGGCTATATTTAAAATGTTTTTAAAAAGCATTGCTATATTTTTGTAATTCTGTCCATTTTTCAAATGCTTGTTTGACATATCTCTTGCACTGGTTTGTGGTTACTATGACACATACTGTGGGATTCTTAATACTGTGTGGCACTGCTTAATTATTTTAAATTCATCAGAAGATGACTGAAGCATGTAGAAATTAAAGCTATATTCATAACATATTCTCATCCCATTGTAAGTAAGGGCTGCATTACTAAAACCATTCCCTCCTAAAAGATGAGTATAAAATGCTACTATGCAGATGTGCTATCAGTCTTTATTTAATCTGTAACAAAAGACAATGCAAACTATTAAACTCTCAAGGATTGCCCCTAGAAATTTTCTGTATTTCATTTACCCTGTTACAAGTTCAGGTTATGGCAGTCTTGTGCATATTTAATAGTCTCTTAATTAACTACTAATGCTGTTTATTTAGCTGGTATTACCACAGAATAAACTCACTCCTGAAGATATACAGAATGGGGAAGTAGCCCTGGCCATTTCTAGGACATATTTTCCCTCCCAACTGTTTCCTTCATGAACTGCAATGCTATTTTTTTTACAGAGCTGTGCCCTACTGAATTCATGAAATCCACTTGCAATTATTTTAGTTAAAGTGTGAGTGTAATTTAAGGATTAGAGGTAACAATAAACTGTAAAAATTGATTATTTGTGATCTCAAGACATAGTACTAAGGGGATGGAAAACATAGTTCTTCACAGGCAATGAACAGAACTGGAAAAAATTAACCAGTTTCTGGTATTTTTGAAGATTAACTAGAACTCAGAAATCAGAATTTCTATACCAATTATGAATACAGAGAACATTATTACATTTTTCTATTTTGAAGGCCAAAAATGACCATTTTAATAATGAGCTCTTGCCAACCTCATGCTAATGACAGATATTTCTCTATGACTGACACATCATGCCCCTAATTTCTGTATGATTTTGAACAACCCTTTAAGAAAATCATCAAGTCACAGTCAGAATCAAGAACCTGCCCATCTTCATTCCATAGCCAGAGTTACAGCATCAGTGAATCCTGTCTTGCATAGGTAATCCTTAAAATGAGAATATATGTTCACATCTGCTTTGAAAAATCATCCCTGGGATTTTCCTCTAAGTTAAAATCCTTTCCTCCTGATCTGATTAAGCTCTACTAATATATAAACACATGCTGTTAATTGTGAGAGACTGAGTAGGACTTTTAAAAACTAAATTATGCCCATTTTTAATCACTCATTAACACCCTTTTTGGTAACACTCAAATGAGATTACCAGCTGAGGAGGAAAATTGTACTTGTGAATGTCTTTATAACTTTACATTTCTGGAATGAAAGAAGTGCTTCATTGAGCTCTCTGACACATAATGAGCTCTGTTGGAGGGGTGCAAGAATTTTAATTCTTCTTTCTTCACTCCCTGAAACAAAGCCCACAGAAGTGGGATAAGAGGCACTTTCTCCCTGCCCTAAACCCCTGACCCCAGGACCTGTAACTGTATTTATCCTGAGAAACACTCTTGGTTCACTAAAATTTGCTTGCTTGATTTCAGAGTAAACAAGTGAGGATCACTGTTTTTTCTCAAATTTCTTATTTTTTTCCTTGCTTTTAATTTAGTTCACATTCCAGTAATATTGTGAGACATCAGTGTTCTCACACTAACTATGGGTTGGTCAACACTTCCAGTGTCTTTCTTTGGGTAGGTCAGGCTTTCCATCTCATTTTCACTCTGCTTCTCATTCTATTAGCTTCAGAAGAACTGCCAAACCACAAGGCTGTTTCAGAAAACAGAGTCAAGATTGCCAGCTAAAGAAGAGATAAAAATTAAAATCACCATTTTGAAGCAGAAAGTCAGTGTGGTAAAATAGCACCCTCTGAATATATTAAAATTTCCTGACAAACTTATATAGGTCTCTTGGGCTAATAACTAACTTTGAAATCTGAATTAAATTAATTTTTGTAATTTAGAGCATCAAGTACTACCCTTTTAATCTATATGCACCAGTGTTGAGGAAAATATTGAAACTGAATTAAGTATCTTTGCTATGCCAGTGAATGCAGCAGCAGCTTGCTAATTGCATATATGGCATCTTTTAAGGAAAGCAAAGAAATTACAGGACCACCAAATCACTTAGGTTAAAAAAGACTTCCAGGGTGACCAAGTCCAACCATTCACCCAGGACTGCCAAGCCCATGAGGAGAAGCCAATTGCCCTCTGCTCTGGCACTGCCAGCCCTGCAGGAAGGGGCATGACCCACAGTGATGCTGTCAGCAAGAACAGACCTCTGCCAGAGGCATCCTAAGCAGGATGATTTCCCGCTTAAGATATTAAAAAGGCTACTTAAAGAGAAAAGTCAGCATCTCTGGGAATCTCCCAACAACTTGTGTATGACCTTTTGCAGGAGAAAAGTCAAATTTGTTTGTTCAGGGCACCAAGTGCAGGACACATCTCAGGCTCAGATGTTGCCTGTAAAGCTGCACACTCCATTACAGCTCATTCTGAAAGAGTATTTTTCCAAAATCCCAATAAATAGTTTTCACAGAAATACTGACAAAGCCATAATTATAGTGGCAATTGCAGGTGATTCTATAATAAACCATATTTCTTCCCCGTGAAGATATTAATTTACCTTTTTGAAATGTTCATTGCTAAGCTAAGATTGGGTTTCTGAATTGTGTTCAGAGGCAATTTATACAGGAGAAAAAATACACTCTATCCTAAATGTACTGAACACTAATTTAAAATGATCTATTTGCCATAATATACATTCAACCCCCTACTGAAAAGTTCAGAAGCTTCTCCTCCTTCACATACAGCTCCATCAGGCTATTGTTATGCACTGGAGCCCTGGCATACATTTCAGATGAATTGTGAGGCTTATTTCAAATTTTCCAGCAAAAAGCTCTGGGTTAGGTACATGGGTTATAGTGCAGATATGCCAGTGAGTCCAAATCTCCTATGGTGTAGATTCAAAAGTATCATCATAAGGGCAGTTTCATTTATCAGAATATCAAGCAGTGCTAATGCTCAGCTACATATGATTATTTCCAGAAATTCTTAAATTTGTTGGAAAACTAGTATCCATTTACAAGCACCTGCCTATGAAGCTCAATAATACCCTGAAAATCAAAACCATTTTCTTCTGTCCCTCTCATACCTTTTAGTGTTAGAAACTGAACCCCATTCTTTTTTGGTGCATCACAGTACTTTTTTTTAGGGGAAAAAAAAGGAAAAAAAAGATCATAAATCAGTGTGCTGGGTATAAGATACAGTCCCATCACACCATATCTACATCTGTGACTGTGTGAGGTTCTTGACCTAAGTAGTAAGTTTGAAAACTTAACTGACAAAAAATTCTACGGAAAACCAAAGCACTTAAAAGTGGGTTTGTTTACTCAGGAGTATTTCTTAATTATTAGGATATCTTGATTATTGAAACAGCATCCCATCACAGAGTTATAAAACACAGAAGTTTTTGGAGATGCACATCTTATACAACATGTAAAGCCTGACATGGATAACTTCCAGTTACAGCTGTTTTGTTTAAAATAAAGTGTTTTCTTTTAATCTTCTTGCTCAAAGTAACTACCAGGCATAATTTTACAGACAACACTAATTTGACTTTTCAGCAGTGTTTTGTGTTGTAGCTCCTGTGCACACAAATATTTGGTAAAGTAATTTTGCCAGCAAAAAAAACTCCTGTACATTCACTAAATGGGTGTGTTCAGGAATTGTTCATCAGTTTGCTGAATGCTATGATGATCATCTGAGAACTACATGCCATAAACTGCCCAGAAAAAGTATATGTCTCTGACAGCAGATCAAGCTTTCTCTGAAGTTTATAATTTAGTGGTTAGAAAGCCCAGTAAGATGTAACGGTGGCAAAAAGGACATGTGCAGGTTTCAATAATCCATAATCACAACAAGGAAAGCTTTAAGTGTCTTTAGTTTTAAATAAATTTTAAAAGCTGAAATGCTGATACACTAAAAAAAAATCCCGACTTCATTCATCTGCTTGTTTTTTGTTGGGGTGACTTTACTGAGCTCTCTGTGGCTATTTTAGATTAAAATTATTTTACATAAGATGTGAACAGGCCCCACTGACTTTGAAACTGCTGGGCCATTTATTCTCCAGGCACTGTGAAGAAAGCACAATACTCATCCTTTCCCCCATGTCACTCTGCTCTCACACAAAGCTGTTGCTTTCAAGCAGTGGTGCTGCACTCACTAAGCTGGAGATTATCTATTGACAACCAGCTGGGAGTTTGTGCAGAAGCTTGGTGACCTGTGCCGGCCTGCCTTGGGCTGCTCTGAATTCCACACAGCAGAAACCAAAGCAGAGGCCACAGCCCATGCTCAGCCTGGAGAAACACACTGAAAGCAGGCACACCTTAGCACTGCACATTTAACTCACTGCTGCAGTACTTCAACAACCTTTCTTTGGCCTGTCTAAAATCAAATGTGATGTTCCTGCTTCTTTATTATTAATCAAACAGAAATATTCAATTAAGTTTCCCCTTATAATTAAACTTTCACTGCATGTAATATGCCATTTGTGCAGAATCTGCACTTGCAATCATTACTGGAGAAAAGAAATGTCGACTTCAAAGTTACTAACTCCTACAAGTTGGAAATTCTGTCTTAGTAGATGATGGTTATAAGTTGTAGACTCTTAAAATAATTTAAATTCAATTAAGCATACATTCTTTTTCCATAACAGGTGATGATGAAACAGATTATTTGAAGCAGTTAAACCAAAAGATATTAAAAATACATAAATATATATAAAAACTGAAAAGAGACAGGTAGAAATGCCTAACTGCATAAAGATCATAAAGAATAATGAGTACAGAACTTGTACAAAATTACTATTAAAATTCACAGAGTTGTATCTTTAATTCACTTTGACTGTCTCTAGAAGTGAATTCATCCATGTACATTCTAACCTGCATTTAAGAATAACAAGGTACACGGTTTTATTATTGAAAACTATACCTAAAGACAAGGTAGAATTAATAATGTAGCAGAACATAATTTGGTTTATATGCATTCAATGCCTCTAAAACTTTAACCCAAAGATCCTTGCTCTTGGAGCTTAGCAATGTACTTTTGTAAAGTATTGCACATCTTAATAGAAATCTACAAATAAATGCAACTTTGTTATTAATTTGTAGTTGCATGTATTGTTAGTAACCTGAACTATTCACATTAATCAAAGAGATCAGTCTTTGCTACAGGACAAAACTTCTGATCCACTTTTCTGCCAACACTGGCTGCTTAACACACACAGGAACAGGCAGAGAATGCTGTAGTAGCACCAAGGATGATGAACTTATAGGGCTAATTCAAGGAACTATAAAAAGTATGCATAAAACCCCACAGGTGTTTAGGAAACTGTAAAAAGACAGTTACAACCTCCTGTATCCTAAAAAACAAACAAAAAAAATCAGTTTCCTGGCTTACCAGGATACAGTTGAGGGTTTTAGGTCAAATATGTAACTTTTCTTAGCAGTAACTCAGAGAGACTTGGTCTTTTTCATCCTGGACTGCAAAGACAAGGGAAGCATAACCCAGGTAAAATTTCAGTTCACTAAGGAAGCAATCTAAAAACTGACCTCTTCTGCCCACTGCAGAACAATGCTGCAATTTATATCAGAGATATAATATTAAATAAGCCCCACCACTTCCTTGACTTAAGTTGAATCCATTCTGCCTCACTAAGTAGCATCTGCCTTGGGCACAGCTTGTAAGAAATACATGAGTACAATTCAAATGGGTTGGCCAAGAACAAAGTACAGGTAAGATGCTACAGTAAACGAAAGAAACAGGGAAATTGATTCGGCAGCAGATGGTGAGAAAGCTGAGATCAATCGATATAAAACAGTGCTCGAAAGGAGACCCTGTGTGAAAGAGGCAGGAGCACAAAGGGCTGAATTGCTGAGAGCACTGAATGTAAAACCTGTAAGCACCTAACAGCCTCTCCTCACTGCTGATGCCAGAACCCATGAACCCATCACCCTCAGCAGTGGTGGCTTGGTAATGCCACACAGAAAGGGAGGTGCATCCTGAAAACAGCATGGGAAGGTGAGGGCTTGGAGAGGATGAGCAAACACAGACAAGGGGAACACAGAACCTACAAACTCTTGTGCATTAGGAATGTGTCATGGTTTTGATTTGTCAATTAAAATATACTCATTTTCTGTTGTGAGACAGAACCAGGAGTAGAAGCAAGGCAGGCCTAAAAATTAGGAGGGTATAACAAGAAATTTATTAACTACACAAAGGGGAAAAAAAAAAAATTCAGAATAAGATTGTCAGACCACTCTTTCCTTCCCTTTCTCAACCTTCATAACAACAGAACAAACATACAAAAAACTGCTTCAATTAATTCCCAACTCAAACAGTCCCTTCTTCCGCTCACTTTGGAGTGAGAAGCTTCCTCTTGTTAAGTTATAGGGATTTTTTCCACAAGAAAGTAGAAAACAGTCTTCTCGTGGTTTCACTTTCACGATTCTGCATCCGCCCGGTATCTGCAGTCGTGGCACTCCTCCCAACTCCACAGCCTTCCCAAAGCTGTACTTGTGGGTCAATGGTCAAAATACATGGGGTATTACTTTTAAGAATGAAATGTTCCAAAGCAAAGGTTCTCTTCGTCTCTTTTTCTCTGTTCATGCTTCATTCTCTGAAAACCGAGACTCCCCTTCTTTCCTCGGGACAACGGATTCTCAACACAGGTGCTTTTGGTCAAATGATCTATCAAATGGAACATTTCCAACCCCCCCCATGTCTTTTTCCATGGTTTATAGGAATATTCAGTACATCAGTTCATCCCTACAATCTTACAAAAGGATTTTCAGCCATTTTCACAGCATCTCCTCATTCTCCTTCCATCTAAAAAACTTAAGACTTAGCTTTTGCTTCACTGACTTCAGAGTATCTCCTTTTTCCTTTTCACTCCAGGGAGGATTGAAAAAGTCCGCAAGTCTCATCTGAACATTAAAAGAGTTAAGATTTTTGCACAGAGAAAAGAAAAAAAAACCAAGGCCACAGTGCTGGAGCTTTGCCAGGATCTCAAAAACCAGCCATGCTGAGGAAGGGGGGGGAAGCGGCTGGGATTTTTATATTAGTTTGAGTCTCTCTGGTCACTGTCCATGGCCATCCCCCTTCTCTCCCTCTCTGCCAGGACATGCCAGCTCCCCAGACAGGGGGCCCAGCCCCTGCCAGGCCCACAGGCCTGCAGCGGAGCCAGGCCAGGGCCCTGTTACCTGCACTGCTGCCGGAAAAGCCAAGAGGGCTCAGTTCCGGATTACCTCCTTCAAAATGTGTGTTCACGGAGTGAACTAACTTTCTTCAATTGGTTTTTCACGCTGTCAATAATCAAACCAGCCTCCAGTTGGTCACTATCCACTCCCAGGGGAGTACTCACAGAGAAAACTCCTCTTTGAGTTTTTCCTCTCCAGGTCAAACTATGACAGAATGCCAGGTGAGTCAAGCACAGAAAAGGACTGGTTTGGGACCTCCCAGAATTATCCATTACACATTAATTTGGATCCCGTGGTAAAAATTCAAAGACAAGCAGAGGAAAACTTGAGAAATCTTTGTAACCTTGACACCTCTACTACTCCAAATTCTGTTTTGTAGAAGCTGGATAAGAAATATTAACACTTTGATGGGGTATGGGAGAGGAGGAATAACTGATGGTCATGCCCCAGAAGCTTCATTATTTTAAGAAACCAGTCCAAAAAAGTGAGAAATTGATCACTTTGGCAAGCTTTTTAATTTCATCAGGAAAAATAAAACAGGTGGGATTACTATAAAACATTTAATGAAAATTGTCATTGTTTGTAGCCCACTACATCAGGGGAAAAAAAAAAAAGGAAGAAAGGAAGGAAGGAAACAAAAGACCTCAGTATCATAGAAATATGCAAATAAAAAGCTGGCAGGAAAAAAAAAAAGAAGACTGACACATGATGAAAAGCCATTACCAAAATAATGAGAACTATAATTATTTCTCAAGTGTACTCTTTTGGATTTAGATGGAATTGTACAGAATTACTATGTCATCACATGAAAAAGATAACCAATTCCCCTAGGAAACCTACCAAATAGTCCAGATAGACAGATTCATTTTCAGCTTTAAGTACTGCAAAGATGCATTTGCAGCTAAAATATTGCAAACTATGTAATGCAGAACATCATATGCATCCAGGTAAAATCCTTAAAAAGTAACCTACAAAGCTGTCTTCCTTCAGGAAAACTACCAAATCCTGTGGAACTGAGAGCCTGGAGGAATTAATTAAAGGAAGGGAAGCCTGAGCTTTCAGCCTTCTCAGAAGGGAGAAATATGCAAGACATAGGGCAGATGAATCTGCAGCTTTTTCTTCAGAGCAGCCCTGCAGCGAGGCCCTCCCTGCCCAGGTTATAAAGCAGGATTCAGTAAACCTTCACCAAGGCAGACTTATTTGAACTGCTTATTTATATTCAACAAATACATATGTGATGTTCAGTCTGGTAAGATTGAAAATCATTTACACATTATCAGCTTTGATATTTTTATTTTGTTCGGTTACAAATAATCTGATTTTAAAACAAATAATCAAAATTTACTTATGCCAAAGACCACATTGTTGATTAAAATGAAGAGTAGCACCCAGACATCTTGATTAATTGTATGTATTTATTCCATTTTGTCAACACCTGCTTTTGGGAGTCAGAACAGGTCCCTCAAGGAACCTCATGTATCACACTAATGCAAGCTTTTCATTATAAAACCTTATTGTGGTCTAAAGTTTGTACATATTGAGCATTAAATTCTGCTTCTGTTGCACAGCTAACTTAAAAAAATTGCATGTAGCACCATTTTTTCATTTCCAGTTCTGGCAAAATATCTGTAGAATTTTAACTCTGATGACCTGAACTTACTGCTTGTTGATAAGCTGAGGATTTTCAAATTAAGATTTCATTTAAGATTCTTTGTTCTGTAATAAGATTCCAGTAGCCTGGAAATGAAAGCAACAACTGCCTTGTGAACAAACTTCTGATGAAAAACATTTAATAGAATTTTTCTGCTACAACTACCTGCATTATTCTAGTACACAAGTTCTTCAATAACTCATTGTTATGTGAGACAAATCTCCAACGCACGGGAAATGTGGACTCCCAAATCCTCTACCTGGCAACACTCACAGCACCTGCTCTCTCCAGAACTCCCACACAGCAGATCGTGGATGGTGTGGGTTGGCTGGAATTTAGGAATCCGACAGCCCTCCAAGACTTGCTATCACTGGGAGAAAGCTTATAAACAGTGCCACTGTCATTTAAATTAATTACTTTCACCTTGTACAGTAATTTATAACCTCCAAGCTGTCTCTAAATGTTTTCACAGCAGATTGAGTATCATAGACAAACCCAAACCTGATATGGTAGCAGTTAGCAGGTTTGGTAGCTATTCCTCTTTGACTTTCCTCAAATTCTCCCTTGTCTATTGAACTTCCCCTCAAGAACACTTAGTTTCAGAATGATTCCCATAAACTGAGTATAAATAATGTTTTTGAAGTCTTTATTTTACTCTTATATGTTGCATGTGAAAAGCTTGATCCATTCCCCTGAATCCAGCCAATGAAGCCAATGGAATCAGGAACCAGCTCTTAATCACATTATTTCTTGAATGCTTAGAACCTAAGTAGTCAAGCACTGAAATGGTCCCAGATGTCAAAGACATCATCACAGTGTAGAACTAGATAAAGTACTGAGAATAATGATATCTGCTCAACTCGAGGGTATTTGTACCATATTTTAGCCTGAAAATCAAGAGTCCACTATCCACAGCAGATTATGCAGGCACTGGTTTTAGAAATACCAGATATTAGCAATTTTTGATTTCAAAAAACCCAAACTTGCCTAGACGAGCATTAAAGAAATACGGACAACCGACCAGTAAAATGCAGAATGGATTCTCTCTGTGTCATTTTCATTTCCCAACACACACTGGTTTCCTGCAGTAGAGAGCTCTGAAACAAGTCACAAATCTAAAAGACTGGTACGCTAATTGTGTGGTAAAATATAAAACATTTTGCTCATGAACTTTCCCCAGTTCTGTCATCTACATTCATCCTGCCCTGCTCAGAGGTGCTCTGCACACAACACTTGAGCAATGTGGAATGTGTTCCATTCCATAAGGCACCCACCACACCTGCAGATATAACAATGGACACTATGCACAAACAGGCTCTAAGTGTCCATGAGTTAGCTCAGAAGATAAAGGGAAAAATCTTCCCTGCACTGCTGTGTCATGAGGCTGATCACAATAGGGAATAGATGATAGGACTAAGAGCTTTGCCAACTTGAAATCTTTACCAAGTGCAAGCTGTATTCACACATAAACAGTTAAAACCCACTGCACCCATCCTTTTCCACTGACATCTTTCTTCTTTCAGCCTCTGTTTATGTATGTATGTATGTGCATTCAAAGCCTGCAACTTCCCAGCTAATAGCTTGTCTGCTAACACCTCCTCTATGACATTTGAAATTCTGCCAGTTATGTTAAGTACGAAACAAACCCACAATGAAACTGCAAAGCAAACACAAACCAAGAAGATCTGACAATACTACAGAGAAAAATGCTATTATTAGCATATAAATTTTAAAATTCCACTTGGGCAAAAACACAGGTCTCTTCAATGCCCTGCCTAACATCATCAAATCCTTGAACCACCCTTGCTTTGGCGCTGAAGGAATTTTTTTGTTAATCTTATCAAAGCCAGAATCAGAAACCTTAAAAATCAGCCACCATAAAGGCTCTTCCACTGTCCTGGGCAGCAAGCAGCCCACAGCAGCTTCCCCCTCAAGCACAAACGTGTCAGGTCAGGGCTGGCAACAGGAACAGGCTGTGTCCTGTGTGACAATGACACATCCATCCAGAATGATCGACTCAGTAAAATCAATCACAGAGGGCCTGATGAGGTGAATTTGAGTTTCTCTCCCCTTCACAAATCCTAGGGACAAATCAGACCAGCCTTTATATCCAAAATTCAGAAAGTCAAACGATCACTTTGCTGAAATATATGAAATTTTGCTTGAGTGGGATCAGGATTTTAGTAGGTACAGGCCAAAGTTGAACTAGAGCAAAACTCTCACCTCTTCCAGTTTCTTTGTCTTGCAATACTGATATTAGTGGAGATTATCAAGTGTCCATTAAAAGTGGGCATATTGACATTAATGGGCATTATAAGGCTGAGAGTACATAGATTGTACGAAGTTTCCTTTGCCAATCAAAACAGCTGCATTTCTTTTTTAGAGCTCAACACAAAATATGCTTCTCCAAATTCAGCTTCCAGAACAGTTCAATTAAGCGAGGATGCAGGAAAACAGAGATAATTTATTTTTGGGCAGTACAGTTTTGTTTGTTTCTCATACATATTGTATAAATGTATTTGACTTTTCTTTTTTTCCAACCCACACACCAATTGTGTCTTCTTCAGAGCAACCTTCCTTATACCAAGGTATCTTCCTCTCAAAATTACAGCTTAAAGTTATCTTTATAAGATGCCTAAAATGTGCAAGATATCTGAATGTGAATTCTTGTCCATACAACCCTATAAACCCCCCACAAAAGATGCAGTATTTCCAACTAAGACATGAACTCCACCTTTTGCAACCAATGCACTTCTTGGCAGGATCTTTCCTCTGTGTGAGACAAAACCTTCACCTCCCAAAGATTTCAGAATCAAGTTGTGAAATTATGGTTACAGTCATGGACATGGAAATATCAAAAATGTTGCTGCACCCAAGTAAGTGCTGACATGGCTGCAATTATTTAAAGGGGGCAACAGCACTCAAGTGTTTTCTGGGTAGTCACCAAATTAAGGAGGATTCTGGACATGATCCCTTAAGGGCAGAATCCATATAATGGATTTATGCTGCAGCTTCCTACTTCTTCCTTCTTAAAATGCCATCACACTCACACATCTCAAAATGGCTGTGATGAAGGAGAATCAAAGAATTGCACTCAAATGCATGAACTTGAAAAAGGTAAATAGTTACCTGTGCTGCCACTGTTAGATGTCCACCAGAAGTTCTTATAAGGAGTCAAAACGTTTTACTCTCCATGTGTTGTCACAGGTTATAAAAACACATTTTTCACAGATGAAAATTTAAGAGAATAATGAAAATGGAGTTGCAATATTTTATTTGAAAAAGGAGGTCCTTTGTATGGATAGCATTTGTCAGGTATGTCCCTGCAAACTGTTTGCTGGAGAGTACGGTAAAAGAATCTCTGCCACTGGTATTCACAGGTTTTGAGGAAATTTCAGGCAAAGCATCAATTTTCATCCTTTCCCACTGTGGTCACTCTCCCAGGAGAGATGATGTCAGTAAGAGCTATGGGTGAATAGATCTGATCAGGGTTTTTCCCCCTCTGAAATGGAATGTAAGGACTGCATCAACCTGGACACCCACCCCAACCTGCAAACAGCAGAGCCAGGCAGTCAGAGCTCACCAAAGAAACAACACTCCCATCCCTAACCCATAAATTCACAAAGCTGTGCTTCTGTGGCCTGTGTGCAGACAGGTTGAAGACCCTTTCCACTAGGGCTATAAGAAAAGTGAATTATCCTGCAGGGGTTAAAGGGGTGTTAGGCACGGGGGAATGTTGGGCTGTGCCCTTGGGAACCCGGCAGGCAAGTGCCAGCAGGGTGAGCAGAGTGCCCAGCACAGCGTGGGAGCTCGGGATGCTCCCGGTGCTCTCCGACAGGCACAGCCCCTGTGACAGCAGCCATGCTCCTGCCAGACTGGAAAGCCTCATGCCACAGGACTTTGAGCTATTTTAGAGCAGCTGTGTGTGGGCTGGAGATACTAGGCACAACAGGGGGAAAAAAAAAAAAGGCTCTTTTTTGAGTTTGCTTAGCATTTGACAAACAAAATGATTGCCATAGCAACACGTGCATTCTGTTGAATAAATATCTGTGTAAGTACCACAGACATAAATGTGTAATTGGTCTATACGGGTTTAAAAACAAACCAGTACATTTGATTGTGTATTCTTGTTTCTTCTAGTTTTGGTGTTTATCAAACACCTTTAAGGACTACTTCTGTATTATTCTCTGCAGTACATGTTGCTCTGGGATCAGGGAGAAAGAAGCAGAGGGCTCAAAACCAGTGTTTGCTGTGCTCATAGGAACTCAACCATGTGGAATTCTCACATAATGGAGTGGGGCCCTCCCTCATTAACTAGTTTGGTTTAATAGGAAAGGAAACACAAAAGCTACCAAACACGCATTTTAAATATTTCAACACACCGTTTTCATTCAGTACAACTCAACAAGGCTGAAGATACTTCTCAAAGCATATTTTGTTCATTTTGTTATTAAAAGGTAAGATACTAAGAACCTAAGGAATGTACTATTTAAGTCAAAGGAGGACAACTTTAACAGGACACAAAGGTAACATCATACGTGGGAGGATCTGCAAGAAAGGAGAAATAGCATGCAGAAATGGATTTACTAAAATGTTTCCCTATTTTCTCATTCAGGAATAATTAGAAGCTTTAAGTTTCACATACATTTGAGAATTCTATACATCCTTCCACAACCATAATCTTCTACCAACACTTAGTTTAGTGGGAGTATGTTACAATTTCCAAATGAAGAGGTTTTCAAATCCATACACTCAGCTTGACTACTTCAATCTGCAGAGCAAAAATGAAATTTCAAGATATCATCACAGTGGACCAGTGGACATTCCAAACAAGACTTCAGTTGTTTTTTTTTTGTTTGTTTGTTGGTTTTTTTGTTGTTGTTGTTGGTTTTTTTTTTTAGAGAAAAGGAAAATAACTAAAATTAATTGTACTAACTCCAACTTACATTTTGTTTATAGGTTCCTTTTAAAAATGCTCTTATTTTCATTAAATGTACATTTAAATTATTAGGATAGTATTTTAAATGAAAGATTGCAACAGAAGAGAACTTTATGTTCTTTTGTCTTTATTTTTAATTTATGACTCTTGGAATTTTTTTTTTACATTTTCCATTATATTGTGGCTGGATAAGCATTAGCAGTGTGTTCCTGAATGACTGGGATCTCTGACAGCGTTATATATTCTGTACAGTCATGGTTAAGATCTCTGTGGGTCTAATTATTGTGTTTGATTTGTAGGGTGGGCAATAGAGTGCCTGATATTGCAAAAAAAGTAAAACACTGAATCACTGAAATTGTTCTTCATATTTTCATCCCCTATTTGCCTGTTTCACCACCCTGCTCTTTGCAGACAATAAAACACTGTAAAAGTGGACAGCTGGGTGCAGGGATTGAAGCTGCAATATTTTAACTTTTTCTCCCTTCCTGTCAAAATAGCTGTATTCCCAAAGGGGAGATTCCTATGTGCAGGGACATGATAAATTATTCTTCAATCAGGAATAAAGTGAGAGCTTACATAAAGCATTTTAAGTATGAATCAGTCTAATAACTTACATAAGGAAGGGAAGGGAAGGGAGAAAAAATTAATTCCTGCTGTAAATGACGAGCGCATTTCAAATACCAGGGTCCCTGTATGTTGGTTAGAGCCAAAAGAAATATAAATCAAGTTTTCAGCTACAGAAGGGGATTTGGTGTGACTATGCTTTGTAGCAACACAATGGAAATAATCACAAAACTATAGGGAAAACCTTATAGGTTTCTCCTGTGTTCACTGCATGATTCACTCAGAAGTCACCCTTGGGGATAGAGGGAGACACATCAAACACAGGTAAAGTCTTCCCCCCTCACATCCTACCCAAAACCCCGTCCTGAGTTAGAAAAGAGTTTTATTTTAGCTCTGTGCACCATGACTGATTTGAACTTCAGGAAAACCTGAAATAAATCAGATTAACAATAAACTGGTGCTACCTACATGAACTTTTGCAGTTGTAATTACATAGTATTTCTCTCTTGGTATAAAGGAGTTCTCAGGAAGCCTGACTGCAAAATCATAAAGATCTTAAGTTGCACGCTTCAGGATATCATATAATCTTCAATCAAATGCAAATTCCTGATTTATATACTGTATCAACTGATTTAATTTACATAATTATAAATAAGAGACGTAATTTTATTGGTATAGAATAATTCTGCAAGCTTGTTCCACAGATATCTAAAGATGGTAACTTTTTATTCTGTACTCCTTAAATTCTTCCAGCCATTACATATGATTATTGATCCTCCACACTTTCGAGAGACAGGAGAACATTCAAAAGTAACAGATACTTTTGCTTCATCTGTTAGATGGAACTGAGAAATGTGTCTTCCTCTCTGTGTAAGCAGCTATTATAAACATGAGTAATATTTGAGGGTTGAGGGGGAAAAAGAAGATGTATCAATGGACAAAAATTCTGCAGGTGATTTTGCAATGTAGTTAACTTTCCAAAGTCACCACATTGGCCAAAAGAGCCCCAAAAGCTTCAGAGTGAGTCAGCTGTTCCAGCTATAACCATCTTTACCTAATCCTGAGTGCACTTATGCTGGTCTAGATCTTTAGATCTAAATTTTTTGCCAGAGTACTATGCATAGTAGCTTTTTTAGCCTATCTAATATTGGCTTTTTTTTGAACCAAACGCCACAGAGCAGCTCTAGCAAAACCCACTGACAATTAGCTCAGAATAATACTTTTTACTGCATCCATGGAATCAGTAAGAGCTGGAGAGTATAATCAGAAGAAGACTGAGCTGCAGACAAGCAGAAGAGAAATGAAGAGCATATTTTAGGGCTTCTCTGAAAGATTGTGCCTTGTTGACACTTCTCTAAACAATATACATCATTTTTATGTGCTATGCCCATGAGAACTGGGAGAGAGTCACAAATAAAAACAGACCTTCAGGACTAAGAGAGTACTTTATACCATAAGCTTGTCATTCATAAAGATGTAGTCAACACTGTATGATTACTTATACATATTACTTCATTTTAAGGTCTTATTATGTCATCCAAAAATTTCCATGAGGATTGTAATTGAATTCCCTCTTGTGCCAAGCTATTTTTATTTATTGATTCTATAAGTAAAATCAATACGAAATATTGTCCTCTAGAATTTTACATTTGCTACTCCAAGGCAAGTGAACAAAAGGCAAAACAGGTACTGTGCATCAGTGCATTAATAAAATCTTATACTGTTAAAATTACTGTGCCACTTCAAGTTTTAGTTGCCATATGGAACTAGAGATACCACTTTCAAGCAACAAGCAGAAAATCAAAGGAGGAAAAAAACCCCACCCTGATCAATCTTACAGCACTTAACAATAACACCTGCTGGAAGCTGCAGTAATACCTGATAATACAGGAGAGAGGAGCAGGGGAATCAGGCAGGAGGACAGGGCAGGGCAGCCCTTTGTGGTGACATCCTTCCCAGCAGCTGTGACCCGAGGGTCAATCTCTGCCTCTCCACAGCAGGGGACAGTGTGGCCAGGACACTGAACTCCCAGTGCTCCCAGTGCCTGGCACAAGGCTGTGCCCAGCTCTGCTGCCAGGGCTCAAGGAGCAGCAGAGTGGCATCAACCATACAGGTCACCCTTGGTGACCAGAGAGAGCAAAAACCTTGCCATGATCCCTTTGTATTCCTGCTAGAGCCACTGCCTGTAAAGTACACTCTCACTGCTCACATCCACATTAAATGTCAGCACTCACAACTATGCTTGCCCAGAAACTGATTTTTTCACTTTATTCCAAAGCAGAGATCAGATACAAACTCAGATGAGAAACCACAATATAAACAGAACAGCTCTCAGAATACAAACAACAAAACATAAATATATTCTTAAACCACTTTGGAATTCTTTATTGGAAGACACTGTGATACATACAATCTTTGTAAGTCATTAAGTATTTAGAATGAGATGAGACTCCTAATTCTCCTCATCTCTGAAGATGAAATTCTGCTTATGCAAGATAAGATCTAGATGACAGTTTTCAGTGTTGTTGCCTCTGCTCTGCCACTGGAAGACTGACCCCAAAGTACCCTGCTCTGGAGGTTACCACTTTTGACTTATTCTTCTACCTTACAGTTTATTTTCATTTCTTCCTTCTAATGTCAACACTGTCCTTTAGCATATAAAGCCCTGCCTTATCTCATCCTTTTATAAAACAAACCAAGCATTTTTAGCTCTTCTTATGAGACAGCACATCAATCTCCCCAGATCTTTTCAAGGTCTTTTCCTCACTCCTTGAGCAAAGGCGAGAAAAATTGCTCAGAGAATTAAAAGCAAATTCATGAAAAGTCTGAGATATCCAATGGAGATTAACTGTCAGAAGAAAGACACATTAACACAGATATCCTGACTACTGCTTCTGCACCCTCCTGTGCAAGGCCATGTCAGCTCACTTTCCAATCTCCATGGTAAATTGATTTGCTGCAGATGTGTGCAAAAGCCTTAAGGTAATCTGTCTTTCCCACCTTAAGATACTTTCATGCAACTTTTTAAGAATTATGGAGAAAGAATGATTTCTTGGTTTGCCCATTGTTGTTCTCAGAGCAAACCCACATAGTATTGTCATTTAATATGCTGTTCAAAGAAAAAAATGCAAGGCAAAGATTATTCAAGACAAGTGTGTTGCTCTTATGCATGCAGAAAGCAAGCTGGCAAAGCATTTTATCGCCAAAAAATAAAAGATTAAGTTAAAGATGCATTTTTTTAACATAAGATGACACTTGTAAAATAAAAGCTTCTAGATGAACTGTGTCTTTCCTCTGGCATATTAGAATTTATGTCTTTTAAGGATAAAACAGAAAAAAAAATATCAGGTAAATAAATGAAACATGTCAGAAGCATAAATCCCTGAGAATCTATTAATTTACAGTGCATTCTATATATCTTTCTCAGCTAACAATAACAAAATCATCATTTCCAAACTATTTTATGTGAAGGATTAGTGTCTCACTTCCACAAGGTTTCACAGAACTACAAAATCGTTTGGTTTGCAATAAGATCACTGAGCCCAACCATTAACCCAGCATTGTCACTAAACTTCACTAAAGTGAAGTGACACATCTACCCAACCTTTAAATACCTCCAGGGATGGTGACTCAGCCTGTTCACACCAGACTGAACAGAATTCATGAACTTACCTACTTGGTGTGAGACATGACCACCAAAATGAGGCTAAAATAAAGGTTTTCTGTGACCACCCATGATCCCCCACAATTAATGACACTACATCTAAAGATCTGCTTCCAGTAAAATCCACCACAGAAAATTCTTTTGGAGATGTTAACAGTATACCCCTCTGAACATGGATTTTGGATTTTTTTCCACAGTTTGACCAAATAACTATCAAAAGTTTTATATACATATACATACATACATATATCTATATATATAGATATATATAGATATATATAGATATATGTACATATATATCTGTCCAGGCATACTTTAATGAAATATTTTCAGGTTAGAGCAATAAAGTGGCAAGTACAACAGAGATGAAATTTGATAGGCCATTTGTGTAGTAAACTACATCTCCAGAGCTCTTTAATCAATGTCCTGAACCAATTACCACTCATTATTCTTGATGCATTGTAGGAGAACACATGACCATATATCACTCTCAGTGATCATAACGTTTTATGCTAATTTAATATGCTACCATATATAACACCTCAAGGTTAAAAAGAAAAAGTCTCAAACATTTCTGAGAGACATATAGCTCAGGAACTGACTTTCATTTCCATTATTTAAGTAAATGTATAGATTGATAGATATGCTATCCACTATCCATTTGGAGTACTTTGTCAGACATCAATTTAGCTGCCAGCATTTTTCATCTACTGCACTCATTTTTTACTCTGAATATTATTTCATGTCATTTCTATACAAAGCAACTTTTTGTAGCCTCAGACTTTTTTGACAGCCCATCCCAGTGGCAAGAATTTTATAGGAATTGGAATGAACCGGGCTCCCCTACCAGATCATGACATACAGCAGCACTTGGCAGGAGTAAGACCATCTGCCCAGCTCATAGAACTACACTCCATCAGACAATATTTCCAGTTTGGGTCATTTAACACCTCTGAGCTTTAGACAGAACCAGCAAAATTAGCACAGAAGTTCTACAATCAGGTATCTTCTCATGTTTAATATTTCCTAAGCATGCTCCAGTCTCACTCTGTAGCCAAATCACAAGGAACTGCAGAGAGACTGTGTGTTCTGAATTCCCATTTTTCTTTGGCTGGAACACACATAAGATGGTTAAAACTGATTTATCTATAAAACTATAAAGCAATAATGAAAGCAGATATTACTAACTGCCAAGAGGCAAAATAATAAAGTAGGCAGAATATGGATTAAGTGAGGATTTTTTGAGATCAAGAAACATATTTGAAAAGGGAACCTTCTCTCTTAGGGATGGAGAGGAAACAAGAAGGAAAATTAAATGAGTAAGAGAGTGCATAATTACACCTGGGAGGGCATAGGATTAGGCAAGTTAAAGTCTCACAAACACTAAATGAAGTAGAGGAAACAGAGGCAAGAAGAGAAAAGCTAGAGAAGTAGAAGAGGAAAAAAAGAGAAACGGGTGAGATTTCTCAGTTAACTTGGTATTTCTTAATGTGCACATGGAAGTATACACAGAAAACACAGCAAGAATTTGAGAATGCTTCCTGACAGAACATAACACCAAACTACTAGGATAAATGTAAAAACCAGCCAGATTCAGACTATTAAGAGGCAGAGTAAAAGGAAGAGCTCAGAATAACATATCACTGGATATCAGTAATAGGAAAGAGGGTGGGAGAGAAGAGCAATCTGTTCCTCACTGTGACCTCTGCTGATTCTGTGTTTTTCCCCTTTCATTTGCTTGCCACATTGTCAAGTCCTAAAATCCCTTCATTTCACTGTAAGGTTGCAAGAATTACTGGAACACTAATATAAGCAAAACCACCCAAATAGACAGCCTTTCTGTGAATATTCAAAACAGTTAATGATGTTCTTCTATTTTTGGAACACTACACAAATAGGACATAAATTGCAATGAGCTACCATAACTTTAATACCAAGCTCATATTTAGATTTTTACTTTCCTAGCAGTGTTCACTGTATGATGAATTTAATTTTATCTGAGATACCGAAAAACGAAATTACAGCACTGCCAAAGCAGATGGCTGCTGTAATGAATACCACAGCTGAGACTCACAGTGAAATTCCACTCATGAGAAATAGTATCAATATACAAGTTTCCTTTCTCAACTTTATATCTGCTCTTTTGGGGAGGACTGATTTTTACATGTCTCAAGGTGTTGGAAACCAAACTTCAAATTTAATTGCTGAATTTTTCATTTTATGTGTGTATATATTAGCTTAATTGTTTTTAAGCTTCCAATGTGGAAGTCTTATCAACCACCCACTCCAAATGCTCCTAATCTTTTAGCAAAATGAAACATTAAGCCTAACAATACACTGCAAAATAGCCAAGTGCTTTTTAAATCCTTCAACTGAGCCCTTTATAGTATTACATATTTTAATAAAATNGAGCAGCAGAGTGGCATCAACCATACAGGTCACCCTTGGTGACCAGAGAGAGCAAAAACCTTGCCATGATCCCTTTGTATTCCTGCTAGAGCCACTGTCTGTAAAGTACACTCTCACTGCTCACATCCACATTAAATGTCAGCACTCACAACTATGCTTGCCCAGAAACTGATTTTTTCACTTTATTCCAAAGCAGAGATCAGATACAAACTCAGATGAGAAACCACAATATAAACAGAACAGCTCTCAGAATACAAACAACAAAACATAAATATATTCTTAAACCACTTTGGAATTCTTTATTGGAAGACACTGTGATACATACAATCTTTGTAAGTCATTAAGTATTTAGAATGAGATGAGACTCCTAATTCTCCTCATCTCTGAAGATGAAATTCTGCTTATGCAAGATAAGATCTAGATGACAGTTTTCAGTGTTGTTGCCTCTGCTCTGCCACTGGAAGACTGACCCCAAAGTACCCTGCTCTGGAGGTTACCACTTTTGACTTATTCTTCTACCTTACAGTTTATTTTCATTTCTTCCTTCTAATGTCAACACTGTCCTTTAGCATATAAAGCCCTGCCTTATCTCATCCTTTTATAAAACAAACCAAGCATTTTTAGCTCTTCTTATGAGACAGCACATCAATCTCCCCAGATCTTTTCAAGGTCTTTTCCTCACTCCTTGAGCAAAGGCGAGAAAAATTGCTCAGAGAATTAAAAGCAAATTCATGAAAAGTCTGAGATATCCAATGGAGATTAACTGTCAGAAGAAAGACACATTAACACAGATATCCTGACTACTGCTTCTGCACCCTCCTGTGCAAGGCCATGTCAGCTCACTTTCCAATCTCCATGGTAAATTGATTTGCTGCAGATGTGTGCAAAAGCCTTAAGGTAATCTGTCTTTCCCACCTTAAGATACTTTCATGCAACTTTTTAAGAATTATGGAGAAAGAATGATTTCTTGGTTTGCCCATTGTTGTTCTCAGAGCAAACCCACATAGTATTGTCATTTAATATGCTGTTCAAAGAAAAAAATGCAAGGCAAAGATTATTCAAGACAAGTGTGTTGCTCTTATGCATGCAGAAAGCAAGCTGGCAAAGCATTTTATCGCCAAAAAATAAAAGATTAAGTTAAAGATGCATTTTTTTAACATAAGATGACACTTGTAAAATAAAAGCTTCTAGATGAACTGTGTCTTTCCTCTGGCATATTAGAATTTATGTCTTTTAAGGATAAAACAGAAAAAAAAATATCAGGTAAATAAATGAAACATGTCAGAAGCATAAATCCCTGAGAATCTATTAATTTACAGTGCATTCTATATATCTTTCTCAGCTAACAATAACAAAATCATCATTTCCAAACTATTTTATGTGAAGGATTAGTGTCTCACTTCCACAAGGTTTCACAGAACTACAAAATCGTTTGGTTTGCAATAAGATCACTGAGCCCAACCATTAACCCAGCATTGTCACTAAACTTCACTAAAGTGAAGTGACACATCTACCCAACCTTTAAATACCTCCAGGGATGGTGACTCAGCCTGTTCACACCAGACTGAACAGAATTCATGAACTTACCTACTTGGTGTGAGACATGACCACCAAAATGAGGCTAAAATAAAGGTTTTCTGTGACCACCCATGATCCCCCACAATTAATGACACTACATCTAAAGATCTGCTTCCAGTAAAATCCACCACAGAAAATTCTTTTGGAGATGTTAACAGTATACCCCTCTGAACATGGATTTTGGATTTTTTTCCACAGTTTGACCAAATAACTATCAAAAGTTTTATATACATATACATACATACATATATCTATATATATANGAATATTATTTCATGTCATTTCTATACAAAGCAACTTTTTGTAGCCTCAGACTTTTTTGACAGCCCATCCCAGTGGCAAGAATTTTATAGGAATTGGAATGAACCGGGCTCCCCTACCAGATCATGACATACAGCAGCACTTGGCAGGAGTAAGACCATCTGCCCAGCTCATAGAACTACACTCCATCAGACAATATTTCCAGTTTGGGTCATTTAACACCTCTGAGCTTTAGACAGAACCAGCAAAATTAGCACAGAAGTTCTACAATCAGGTATCTTCTCATGTTTAATATTTCCTAAGCATGCTCCAGTCTCACTCTGTAGCCAAATCACAAGGAACTGCAGAGAGACTGTGTGTTCTGAATTCCCATTTTTCTTTGGCTGGAACACACATAAGATGGTTAAAACTGATTTATCTATAAAACTATAAAGCAATAATGAAAGCAGATATTACTAACTGCCAAGAGGCAAAATAATAAAGTAGGCAGAATATGGATTAAGTGAGGATTTTTTGAGATCAAGAAACATATTTGAAAAGGGAACCTTCTCTCTTAGGGATGGAGAGGAAACAAGAAGGAAAATTAAATGAGTAAGAGAGTGCATAATTACACCTGGGAGGGCATAGGATTAGGCAAGTTAAAGTCTCACAAACACTAAATGAAGTAGAGGAAACAGAGGCAAGAAGAGAAAAGCTAGAGAAGTAGAAGAGGAAAAAAAGAGAAACGGGTGAGATTTCTCAGTTAACTTGGTATTTCTTAATGTGCACATGGAAGTATACACAGAAAACACAGCAAGAATTTGAGAATGCTTCCTGACAGAACATAACACCAAACTACTAGGATAAATGTAAAAACCAGCCAGATTCAGACTATTAAGAGGCAGAGTAAAAGGAAGAGCTCAGAATAACATATCACTGGATATCAGTAATAGGAAAGAGGGTGGGAGAGAAGAGCAATCTGTTCCTCACTGTGACCTCTGCTGATTCTGTGTTTTTCCCCTTTCATTTGCTTGCCACATTGTCAAGTCCTAAAATCCCTTCATTTCACTGTAAGGTTGCAAGAATTACTGGAACACTAATATAAGCAAAACCACCCAAATAGACAGCCTTTCTGTGAATATTCAAAACAGTTAATGATGTTCTTCTATTTTTGGAACACTACACAAATAGGACATAAATTGCAATGAGCTACCATAACTTTAATACCAAGCTCATATTTAGATTTTTACTTTCCTAGCAGTGTTCACTGTATGATGAATTTAATTTTATCTGAGATACCGAAAAACGAAATTACAGCACTGCCAAAGCAGATGGCTGCTGTAATGAATACCACAGCTGAGACTCACAGTGAAATTCCACTCATGAGAAATAGTATCAATATACAAGTTTCCTTTCTCAACTTTATATCTGCTCTTTTGGGGAGGACTGATTTTTACATGTCTCAAGGTGTTGGAAACCAAACTTCAAATTTAATTGCTGAATTTTTCATTTTATGTGTGTATATATTAGCTTAATTGTTTTTAAGCTTCCAATGTGGAAGTCTTATCAACCATCCACTCCAAATGCTCCTAATCTTTTAGCAAAATGAAACATTAAGCCTAACAATACACTGCAAAATAGCCAAGTGGTTTTTAAATCCTTCAACTGAGCCCTTTATAGTATTACATATTTTAATAAAATTTTATACATATATATTATATATATAGTTATATACATACTGGTGACAGGAAAACATGAGGGACATAAAAAAACCCCATTACCTCAAAAATAAGAGTGATCTAAGGTCTATAACGTCATACAAATTCTTTTTTTACTTTAAAGCTACAAGATTTGATTACAGAAAAATTAACTAGGAAATAGCCATATACTCCCAATTAAACAAATACCACTTTAATTTGCTAATTTAAAATCTAACTACAGTTTATTTATATTATTTCAGGTAAGTTCTTCAATCATTATGGCAACCTGAGCATCTGTGGTAGAATTCCATGTTAAGAAAATGCAACATTTTCCAAAAAAGACTCTTCACTTTTGACCAACATCCACTGACATGACAAATATAAACCTCACAGCAAAGGGTTGAGACCTGTACAGTAAATTAAACTATTTATGCAGTCCACTCTCTGAAGGAAGCCTCAGATAAAAGGTTACATTAATACCAATGATCTGCCCTGAACCTCAAGGACATTTTGATGAGCTAAAAGCACATTTAACACCCTGCCCTTTCAGATCTTCATTATGCTGCTGTACTAAAACTTCCACTGCTGTTAGTGTTGCTGACTCAAGAAGATATGGGAGACAAAAATAAAGTAGCACTGGCATCATGTGCTAGAGAGACACAAGGTTACTTCTGCCAGCTGAGTTTTCTGTATCTTCCTAAGGACTGACATTCAAAAGTTAAGGGAAACTAGATTTGGGCTCAGTGATCCTCAGGGGTCCCTTCCAGCTCAGGATATTCTGTGGAATAGCTCGATGCACCTTTACAACACAAGGTCTTCAGGATACCAGTAAGGACTAGAGAGAGAAGTCCATTGCAGCTGCAAACTATCTAAATGTATAAACAGATAAACCTTCAAGGGGTATCACAGCTTATCCTACTACTTGACAGAGCATGAAAACAACAGCTTTTCCACAGGCAAACCTCTCCCAGGCTAATCTAATCATAGGTATAGCCTCTTCCTCCTACCTCTCCTCCAAGGTAAGTTTAGAAAAAGGTGATTTTTTGCAGGAATAAACGATAGAAATTCATAAATCCTCCATCAGAGCATAAAGAGGAGTTCAAGCTGTTGAGCAGACACTGTTAGATCTCAGTTTCAGACCCAGCCATCCCCAGGGCACAGCAGAGAGACAAGGGATTATCCCAGGAAAGGCTGAGATTCAGGTGTGCTCTGCACTGAGCATGAGTTACTGATTTCCTCTGCTCTGAGAGTCCAGCCAGCACAGCTGGTGAAGATCACAGGAGGAATCAAAGGCCAGGTTCACCTTTACTCCTGGAACATAAATCCCAATGAGAGAAGAGCTGATGCAAGTAGGAATGGTACCACTCCAAACACAGAGAAGAGAGGAATAAACTGGCTCACAATCCCCTCTGCAGCCTCTTAAACATGTTAAACACAGCACACTCATACATGTGTCAGATAAAACAGCAAAGGAAGGGCCAGAAAAGAAATCACAGGCAGACAATGTTGACTGTGACAAGAAATTGAATCAACTCTTGTCTCAGCACCCACAAAAAGCAGATGAAGGTCACATTCAGGAAGTTTTCCACTGGAAGAAAACAGTTTTAAAATATCTCTAAGATAATGACAGTGAAGAAGGCAATTAGAACCACTGTGAGCTGACAGTGCATCAAGGCCAAGTGAATTGCACTCAAAATGCTACAGAAAATAACAATGACAGTAGCAAGCTGCCAGAAGTCTCCATCACATTTGTCCCTAAAGAGAGGGAACACCATGAGAAACAAGCTGACTAGATCTTCACAAAGTTATAAACAAACTACAGACCTAAAGGCCAACTCACAGCACAGATGAGCAGCTGAAAACATTGATAAATCCTCTACAAGATCCTGCTGAAAGTCCTGTGCCTTATGCATTGTCCACATGGCTGATGCTGATGACTTTATTGCATTTGTGTGATAGGTAGACAAGGGCTAATCCAAAAGTCCATTTTAAAGACAATGGGAAAAGTTCCACTGACTTTAATTGCATTTTCATCAAGTTCAGAAGTGATAAGCACTTGAGGAGCCCACTAGATAACCATGGCTACTTGAATATAAAGTTAATGATATTTCATGAGCAGTGAAAGATTGTGGAAGAAAATTAAATTCTGATGCGCTTGCACTGGTTCTCTGAAGTGTGAAAAGCAGCTCTGGAGTGCCCATGGCACCCTCTTGGTTCTTTTAGATCCTTTTGGAAGGATCTAAACATTTGGGAAGACCAGACATCCTCCAGGAGACAGTTTTTAAACAAGTTTGCTCCTGTTTTGGACCATTGTTACAGGTACTGATACTTGAACTTGTCTTTGAAGCAACTATTTTTTTTCCAAAACAGTGCCAGGATTTTAAGATGTCAACACGCTTGGGCTTTTTCTGCTTATGAAAAACAAGCAAACAAAAAAGGCTAACACTTCACCCCTGCTCAAAAAGTTTGAGTTAATGCACAATAAAAAATTTATATCTTGTTCAAGACTAAAAGTTTGCTAAGTATGTTATAGTTACACCTCCAGTTTGTGTGTTATATCCTTGTGACCAGGAACCTGCTGTTCAGAATTAAAAAGAAGCTGCAAGTCAAAACACCATGCTATGATTTTTTCCAAGTTACATTTTTGCCCAACCTATTTTAAGCAAAATTTAATTATTATTCAATGTGCACTGCTGATAGAGACAGAATTATGCAGAATAATTGAAAATCATATTTATTTTTTTCCCCCTCTCACATTTTAGAATAATTGCTTTCCAGATTTGGCCTGTTTGATACTTAATCATAACAAAAAGGGATTGTGAAGAGCTTTTTCTGATTTTCCTCATTTTTGCAGCAGAGAAATATTTCAGAACTTTTTCCAATCAAACATGATCGATACAGTGAGAACTGTCTCTGTTCATGTGTCTGGAGTGGCAAAGGATGAGATTTGTAATATACACAAAGATATGGAAATGCCTGGAGATTACAAATCTAAACTTAATAAAGCAAAAGTTTAAAATAAAATTATTGAAAATGGTTTAAGGAATATTTACAGATTATTTGAAACCTCATGAAACTGAACATTTGGGTAGGTATTTGACATTTGTTCTCCTTCTTGGAAACTGTTCCAAAATATAACCTACGTTTAGTTTGTTTTTTTTGGTTTTTTGCTTTAACTTGGGAATCTTTATCTCAAGGGGGAACACTGCTGGTGTGATGGTGCTGAGTCACAGACTCAGCCACACTGAAAGGATCTCAGGAAGCCACCAGCTGAACTCCCTCCACAAAGCAGGATTAGCACTGAATCCAGACTGGGGGCACAGGGCTTGACCCAAGCAGGCCCTGAAAGTGCACAGCTCTGGGCAGTCTAATTGGGCTAGATTTTATTTTACAACTGAAATAAGAACTGCAGATTACATTTGGGAGCTTTGATTTCAAGACAGCATCACTGACAGAGTTCAGTCAAAAGATGTCTGAGAACATGGACAAGACTGGAGAAGTATTGCCCTTTTTGCTTTGTAAATGCTTCTTCTACTTCTACTTTGTATTATTTAAATGTCAGGATATTTTCAACAAATATTCAGTCGATATTTACTTAAATATAAGCATATATATATTTAAACACATTCTTATGGATCATCCTTGCCCCATGCCTGGAAGTGCTCAAGGCCAGGTTGAAAGGGGTCTGAACACCTGGTCTAGTGGAAGATGCCCCTGGCCATGGCAGGGGTTGGAGTGAGATGATTTTCAGGCTCCCTTTCAGCCCAAACCATCCTATGATTCTATGACACATTTAACACGTGAAAAACACCATGGCTCCTTTACAAAGATATTTAGTTCAGTTTTGCTAGAGATATTAGTGAAAACACATGCCACTGTTAGGGTGACTTTAACCACATGCTTGCTCATCAGTGAATATTGTGGAATGACTCTGCCTCTTAATTGCTATTATAAGTCAAAACCAAAATATTTTAAAATATGACAACTTTGGGTTTCTAGACTGTGCTTAAGCATTCTATTCCGTGTATCAATACATCTGAAAAGATTCTATAGCAAATGTTGTTAAGGAAAAAAAACCCAACAACCAGAAACTCACTAAGCCATCCCTACTTTGTAAATCTAATTCATAACACTGCAGCCAAAGAAAGATGTTAATTGCTATTGGTATAAAATTCATGACCACTGTCCATATATACTATTTTGGCTGCAAGACTAAAATTCTGAATGTGTGATCAATGACAATTTTAAGATTAAGTGACCATTTGGGATTACATTCATCAATACTAATGGTATCTTATTTAAAAGTTTAATGAGAAAGCTATAATGCATATCACATTTCTCAGTAAGATACATTATTATTGAATTTCAGAGAGAGGCTATTACAAAAAATGAAATAAAAGCAAAAAAAGCCCATTGTTTAAAATGGATTTTCTAAGTGCATTGAACACATCAACTGGACTGCAGGCATGTGCTTCGAGGACTATTCTTTAGGTAATTCCATCTTGTTTATTTGCAGTCCATATAAAAAGAGTGTGTCTGTAAGTTAGACCTGAAATTATTCACTACAGAACATGAGGATATGTACATCAGATAAAACATACATGGCATTTTCAGTAAAATGTTTTAACATAACGGGACAGTCAGACCCATGAAGTGATTTTGCTCCTCAGAAGTCATTTATTCACAGTATTTGATGTGAGTCAGGTCTTGTATTTGAGAAATCAATATGATAGCAGTTGAAGTAGCAATGACTCATGCTCAGGGTAAAACCTGTCAAAACTGAAAGATGTAGAAAATATTCTTTCACCCCATATTCTTTTGGTAGAGAGGAAGGGAATTACTATTTCTTAGGAGCCCAGAATATAGACTTGTTAAAAACAGGTGGGTGCACCAGTTGAGTCTAGTTTGTGGTGAACTCTGGCAGATCTCAATCCAAATTAAAGCTCTGTTCAGCTTTTCCAGTCTTTAACAGCTACTAACACAGTCCCCAGTTAGGAGTCCCAAGAGTCCCTGCCCTGTTATTTATTCAGGCTGTCCTTGCTTGTCTTTGTTTTATAAAAACAGCCTCTTGTCTTTTTCCATTCAGCACTGTTGAGGAAGACTTATCATCAACTATTTTGATAAAAATATTACTACCCCATCCTCTAAAAACCCCCAAACATTACAATATCACTGTATAACTGGCTTTCAGTTGTACACTATTTCCAGCACATAGAAGAGATATGTGGGATTGAAAACAACAGAGAAAACCCCAACACCTTTTAAACACTGGGGTTTTCTGTCTGTGGGCTGTGACAGAGAAACTCTTCACCTACAATGGACATTTCTGGGTAATTTCTGCACATTGTCCATGCACAGGAGAGGAACAGGGAGGATGTGATAGTTGCCAGTTTCACAGCAGAAGGTGGAACTTATGCTTTATACAATAAATTGTCCATAGATTAGGGGAACTGCTGACTTAAATAGTGCAACTATTGCCTGTTTCTATAGCATTAGCACAGTGGGATTCCAGTCCCCATGGATTATTATGGGATGTAGGAATACAACCACATGAAAATCAGTTATGTTGAGACTGAGTTTCTAAGCTGCTGGATCTCAGAAACTCAGCTGGACACCACCTAGGTCCTCCTGAAATAAAAGTATTCATACTTGATAGGAATGACAATACTATTGAAAAGAAGTAAGTTTTCTGTCAATAAACATTTTGTTTGAAAAGCTAAATGCCTTCATTTTTACTGAGCAACAGCAAAGTAAAATCTTTTTCAATATGGCTTTGAACAAGAACCTGAAACATGAATTCCAATTTTTCAACTCTGGCAACTCTGAACAAGGGAAAAAAAGCTATCTTCTACCTCAATTAGAATTATTTATTTTGCTTACTTCTAAACTTGAGGTTGAGCAGCAATCCTGTAAGTATAAACAGAACAGAAAAACTCAGTAAGTTACTTGAAAAGCAGCAGCACCTTATCTCATGTGGTTTATTAGGAAAAGTGATCTATTTTTTTAACTGCTACACTAGGCTGGACTTGCACTTATTAATCAACACATCCCTTATGAAAAACAGGAAGTGGATGCATAAGGACTGGTATGTGACAAGTGATTGCTATCTTATTAGATTTAAAGAAACAGTGGAAACAACCAAATACTACTCTAGGTTTTCATCTTTCTAGTTCAATATTTTTTTAGAGGAAGAAATCGTGAGAGTTCCAGTCCTGTCCTGTCAGGATCACAGTAATACCCTGGCAGAGATCATCCCCACCTCCCACCATAAATACACCAATCATTTTTACACAGTATTGCAGATAGATGCAGATCCTCCACGTATAACTCTGCTACTCTAGTAAGTGGTGAGGCAGTGACCTGTCTGATGGACTTAATGAAAGCACTTAAAGGACTACAACTCAACAGGAATGAAAGGTGAAGTCTATTTTTCAGACAAATACAAAAAAAACCATCAATGTCCATTATTCTCACCATGAAATAGACTCTGTTTTTCCCACCATCCATTTATGGGGACTGGTGGCTGTTACGTTTTGCCACATAATTTAGATAAAATCCTGGGTAGAAGTGGGACACTGTGTGTTCACATGCATCCTCACTCCTGAGGGATAATTCATGATAGTAGGTGGTATAATAAAATTCATTTGGCCAGATTTTACTACAAAGCACATCATCTCCTCAGGCAAAGACCTTGGCTTTTTACATGTTTTAAATGCCTTGCTAATCTGTGGAGGTCTATAAGGTAAAGTCAAATATATGAAAAAGAAGAGCACTATGCCAAGATAACCTACAGCCCTAGCTATTATATTACCAGATTCTGTCCATCTAAAACTTCAACTCAGAATAAAACAACAGCCTTGAAAAGACAAAAATATGAGCAGCCTACTTCCATGAATTGCTCAGTATCTGACCTTTTAAGCACCCAGTCTTGTCACACCTAAGAGAGGAATAAAATATATCACAAAAACTATTTGCAAGAAATAAGCTCAGATTTTGGGGGTGGATCTCTCTTAAAAATCCCTTATTTTTTTGTCTTGCTGCCCTAAAGCTGATAAAAATTGGTCTTTCGTGCTCTTGACAAGAGATAAAGATGAATGGGAAAGTCATGTCAGGATCAGACTTTTATTTACGATCTTGTAAGTTCAGGACTGTGCACACGCATGATTTGCTTCTGGACTCATCTCAAAATGAACAAATGAGAGATGAAAGATTACCCTGAGGACCTGCAGAAATACACATGAAAAACAAGTTTATCTAAAGAAGCATGCATTTCTGGAGGAAAAAGGTGATAGCATGAGTTTTATATCAGATCTTTACTTCATAGAGAGTGCTACACAAAATATGGCTGGCCAGATTGCTGCTGGTTTTAAAAGTCTTTTGTTATTCCTTTGTATGAAATAATCTTGTTGAGAAAATGCTGTTTCCATGTGCTAGGTGACAGATTTCATTTCATCTTCGTTATGTGTGTTTCCAAGCCTTGGCTGGTACTGCAGATAATGCTCCTCATAGCGAGACTTCCACAAGCACTGGATAAACTATCTTGAAAACACCTGCTCGTGTTAAAACCAATGTGATTAAAAATAACTTTTTAACTTATTCAGAACAAAAATCCTCAAATTAATTTCACTGACCGGGAGGTTTACAGACAACTGAGCATTTAGTTTCCACCTGCTTGGAAGAAAGATAATCTTCTAATGCAGAACACATAATCATAATTTAAGACTTCAGTGAGTTCTTCCCCTCATGGACTCTCCTAATTTGCAGACAAATTCCTGAAGATCCTTTCAGTACACTTGAGTAAGTCAGTATCAGAGGAAGTCTCTGAAAGCTTGATGAGAATGTCACTTGTTTGTCCTTCATTTGCTGTAGACTGTGGTCAGTATTCCCTGTAATTATCCTCTAAAAATAGATAATACAGCAGCAAAGTGATGACAGGCATCAGCACACAGCAGAAAGTAACTTGGGGGTTCTTTGCTTCTAATGCTATGTTGGAATCTTGTCTTTAATACATGAAACTGAAAATATTCAGATACACTTTTCAACTATTTCCACTGGATGAGTGACATTTTGATCCAAAATTATTTTTCTCCTTCCTTTCTGAAGAGGATTGGGTTATTCTTCAACCTGATCTTACCATAAGAAGTGTTAAAATCTATTTCTTTTACGCTAAACATATTGTTTTATTAAAATTCTCTAGCTAAAAATGATTACAGTTTGAAGTCCTAGCTCAGGAAAATATTTCCTTTTTTAGAGAGTATATAAATGCTCATGCTTCTGAACTAGAGCTGAACTTTAATCCATTTTTAAGCACATTTCTGAACCAAGAGCTAAAAAAATTCACACATAATTATCTTGTACTGAAAACAGAAGATGATGCCTTATTAATAGAAAAGGGAATAAAGTAGGAAAAAATTCCTGAAGCTTGGCACTCAAAAGGGCTTTGAAAGGAAAAGGGAAAAGGAAAGAACAGTTTGTTTGTAGGGAAGAAAAAAAAAATCACAAGGCTTTTATCACGTGAGGAAAGAGAGGAAATGATCTCATCTGCTTCTTCATTTACTCTTGTGTGGCACATTGTGCTCTGGCAGGAGCAATGGGAGAACATGCCCATGATATCTGAGCAAAAACTCACTAATATCTGGAATAAAGCTTATTTTCATTTCATGTGGAGTGCAGGGACAAGTGGCAACATTCTGCAGAGGGATGTGATACCACGTTAACACCAAAGTTTCTTAATGGTAAAAGAATTTTTTAGGACCTTAATTCTCACTCTTCTGCAAATTCACTGCCCCATTCTTTGCCATTAATGCAAGAACAGAGTGTCTGATTTTCATTTTCCTATCAAAACTATAAATCAGATTTTGGTAGGTGTGAATTATACCACCAGAAGAGTGAGAAAAGTTTAAAATACCATTTTAACACAGTCCTTATTGAAAGCAGTAGTGAAATAATCTTTCCTCTTGAAATCACAAATGGCTTAGATGTGCTGTCACCCAGAGTCACATTCTTGGCTCACACCTTGATAATGGTCAAAGAAAAATCAAAAAGATACAGCCCTGCAAAACTGTCCCCTCCCTGCATACAATAGGCACAATAGTTTCCCTGGTGCTGTGTTCCCACTGTCCCAGGAGAATCAGGATGGCCTGACATCCAGCAAGGATGTCTGAGCTCATTTCCCAAATTTGTTTCTATTTCTGATCTGCTGCCTTGCACAACGAGACTTTTTCAGTGATGTTGACCGAATTCTGGTGAGCTACAGACAGAAATGTAGCTCACATGTACACTGCAGCTGAGCCGTGGGAGCTTTGGCAAAGTCAGAAACCTTGGAGAATTGATGAAAAGCAATCCAGAAGTGTGGCAAACGATGGAGTACTGCAGCAAAGAGCACACAGAAAGGACCTCTACAATCACCAATGCCTTGTGCTCCAACAGGAAACACGAGACAGCCCCAGGGCTCGTGTCCTGTGACCTGCTGGGAAGGAGGAGGAGGGAGCCTGATGTCCAGAAATCAGTGTACAACACCTCCAATTCCTTAGCAAAAGGATTTTCTTCCATAATATTTTCACAGAGCTATACCAAACCAGCTGCTATGCCACATGAAATGGTTTTCATCCTTGTATTAAGCATAATTTAAATGATCCATTCAATTATTACTTTTGTATTCAAAGATGGCTTATTTTCATAGAGATTTATGTTTTGCTATGCATACAGGATATTCTTAATTGTGCTGAAACAACTGCAAATTTAATTAAAGTTTGCCATTCCAAGCATAAAATAGATTAAAGAAAATGCTGACAACAGTAAAATAAATATTCAACTATTTAATTTAACTCAACATTTATTTTTAATCCAAACATCAAAATAACATTGTTTCTAATTACAATTTCATGACAAAATGTCTTGAAGAAGTATTTGTCTCTATTTCCCCTCCAATCTGCTCAGCTGAAACACACCAGCTTATTTATAAAAATGTTGATTAATAAACTGTTCCAGCTGTATTACTGTATGTTACAAAGAACACAGATTGATGTACGTAAACAACCATTATAATTTTAAAAACCCAAAGTCTTGACAGTCTTCAAAAGCAGAAATCCCGTCAAATACATTGCAGGACAATTATACACCTAAATCTTAACAAAGAAGGAAAAAATAAGGGGCAAACATAGCTAGTGAGGTCCTGAGATCTGTGGCAATTTATAGCAGATGGAGAGATCAACTAAATATGTATTATAAGTTACTTGTGGCTCCTTGAACTGGGTATTGGGCTCAACCATGTGCTCTAACTGACAATAAGCAATCCTCAGTTTCATAAAAAGTTACGTTCAGAAGAGGTATGGAGAAAGAATCTGGCCTGGTTCTACTGAAACCAATTGGAAACTCTCCAATTAAGTTAGGCTGCTTAGTATTGATTTTAATTTCATATTCAATAAATTTAATAATTCATAGTTAGCAGCTGGGGGGAAAAGAAAGGTAGATGGGCAGATTTCCTCTCACCCAGATGCAATCAGTCTGGCTCTGACTGAGAAAAAAAAAAATCCCAAACCACAGGACTTATGGACACTAACTTAACCCTTGATGTAATTCAGAAGCATTAGTTAAGAAGAAATATACAGGCTTTCCAAGGCACCGAAAGCCTTTTCTCCACAGATTTGGAGGAAACAAAAGTGCCTTACCCGTCTAACAAATATCCCAAGAGTCAGAAAATTTGGAGGAAAAAAAAATACTTTCCCCAGTTATTCACAATAATATTTTCTGCAATGTCTGAATAAATTGTCTTACACGATTTTCTGTGCTTCTTCCTTCCACCTCAAGCAACACATTCAGGAGCTATGGTATTATTTACATCTGAGTGACAACATCCAGCTATGGCGAGTTTTAGGACCACCACCACCACTTGTAGAAGACACAACCATCACAGGATGTTTCTGGTTTGGAAGCCACGAGCTCAGCTGGAGCAGTCTAAGCAACACAAACCCCATCCAAAGCCACCCAGGACTACCACCACTAACTGCTTGCCAACCCCTGTTCATTTCTCATTTTAATTACTTCTTGTCAACACAGTTCAGCAAAGAAAACCTCTAGATGGAAAATATAAATGCTGCAGATCTCTTTCCTCTATGTAACTTCACTGGGAAAGGACAGAAAAGTTTCTTTTTGCAACAGAACCAAGACTGAAATACAGTAGAGGGTTCTACTGTATTCTGATAGAATCAGCAGATACTGAGAGCTCTCTGCATGTCAATGGAGCACCTTTATCATGGGGCAGGGATTCATCCCTTGTGTTAACACATTTAGATGTAATAAAGTGTGATGGATACTGTCATGTTTTCCTTATTTATCTGTATCAGCTGTACATGTTAGTACCAAGAAAATCTCAAACAAAGGGGAAAAAAACCCATCCAAAATCAAAAATTCAACAGAACAAATGAGGAGTTTAAGCCAGTATGAGGGATTATTAAATGCCTTCACAAAATAAGAAGCAATCAAGAAGGGAAGTAGCAAGGAGCAAGTATTTTTCAGACAGGAATAAAACTGGAACCCTTTACCAAAAAACAGTGAACTGAACAGCAGCAGCTCTTTCCTACTGACATATACATATTGTAAGGAAAGCTTGATCTAGAATCCAGCAGAACTGGTAGATGAAAACCCTATTTGGATGTAATACCAAGATAACAAATCATTTTATATCAACACTGTTAGAACAAACAAAACAACCCAAACTTGTTCAAAAACCACTGAGTCCATCAACCCAGAACTATTCTTTCATGAAGAGCAGTTCATATTTCAGTAGCATTTTTTATACAAACACCAATATACACAGGGGAAATTCATAAAGCTATTTTTTTTCTTTCCTGTGTTACTAGATTTATTTTATAAAACTCTACATGGTATTATTGATCAAAACTCTTTGACAACGTAGTAGCTTCCAAAATCTCTAAATACTGTAAGAAACAAAGAATACACTGCATTATACAGGCTTTCAGACTATCACACTTCAGACTCCTGAAGCCAACAATAAAAATTCCATGACATGAATCAGCGTACACCATTTTTTTTTTGTATAGTCCATAAATGACCAGTGCAGCTGTTTAAAACAGAAGGAATATCAAAAGATAAGATTTCACATAAACAGGGAGTAACAGAGCAGTTTAAAGGTTAGAAAACTCTTCTGCCAAAATCAGCATGGCCCTTCAGAGGAGCCATGGCAATTTACCTTCCTGAGAACCAGGCAATACCTCCACGCATCTAAATCTAAATACAAACTTCCCCATCATTGAAGCAGAAGGTTATGGAAAGAGAAATCAACTACACAAGTCATATCATGTGGAATTGCAAATGAAACATACAAAACAACAAGGTTTTTGGAGTTTTGATTTAGAGGCTCTTTGATTAGGAAGGGCTGGCTTACCTGTTTAACATCATATGCCATAAGAACAAATCTTAAGTCTGGTGAAACAGAGTATCTTGATGCTTTGAAGGTTACCTGCAATGAAGTAATAATAAAAGTGAGCTTGCAATAGGAATGTAATAAAATGCCCTTTCCCAAATTTTCCTACAGCTCATTTAAGCACTTCCCAGTCATAAAACAGATTTGGTTTAGAAAACTGATGTACTTTTCACAAAAGAAGGACTCACTTAATAATTCTTAGTCTAATTAGCTGGTATCAGTACAATGGCAGCAGAATAATCTGGCTTCAACACTAAATACCAATTAAGAGGCTGATGAGTTCTTTTATCATCACTACGAGCACTAAGTTCACAACTATAACCAATTCATCCCCAGAGGATGAAGGAAGACACTTTGGTTGGAATGATTAAAAGGGAGATTCATCACTAGGTTAGCCTTAAAGACAATATGCAAGAGAAAGAATAGGACATAATTAGCCCATTACTGCTATTCTTTTAACACCACATATACAAACATTTTGCAAAACAACTTTAACCAAAGCAAAAGTCTTTCTTAAAATAAAGAAAATTCTTAGCAGAGAGCAAAGTGAAACATAAGGTAGCATTATAAAACTAATAATGCTTTACATCCACTCAAGACTACATGACACCCAATTGAATTCAAGATTGTAATTTCATCAAGGAGTAATGTTGATGTCAGAAAAAATTTAATTAATCTAATGCATGAGGAAGATAAGAACGTGCTTTAAAGGGCACTGAAGGAAATAATTTTAAATTAATCTCAAAAGATCTATTTGCAGAATAAAAGGAAAAGGAAGAAATGAAAAATGCAGATAAGAATAGAAAAACATAGGACAACAAAGAAATAACAGAACCACAAAGCAATAAAATGAAAATAAATAAAAAATGGTTATGTAGAACACGATATATTCACTATTTTATTTCTTAAGCATCTTGTTCTGCTTAGCCTGATCCCACTGTTAAACTAATGAATTCAGAGTAGCTAAGTTGCTGTACCTGGAAAAAAAAATCTTCCAAAAAAATGAAAAGATGCTATATTTTGATATACAGATTAAACTCGGGTTCCTAGGTAATATAGCTAGAATCAAGTTTTCCAAAAGAATTAAAAGGAAAAATATTTTTGAAGATAAACTGTTTGATCCAGCAACTTAACAGAATCAAAAGTCAGAAGATAAATCTGCAGTCTTGAGAAAGAAGGAAAAAAAAACAACAACACACCTTAAACCATCCTCCTGTATCTACAAAGCATCCAGAACAGATTTCTACTGTGCCCAAATTTGCTTTTATGAATTAATCATCTTTAAGCAGAGACTATGTTAATCTATGAGTAACATTCCCTTTTCCTGGCACTTCACTGAAAATATTTTCAGATGTGAAATTTGTCTTCTTTCTAGAAGTTTATTAATTATTGCCCCACTACCTCAGCATCCAGCACTATATAACCCAGGCAACTTTCCAAATTCATTCCCAGGGAGTGCAGCTCCTACCATTTCACACATTTAGGAAGAATGTGCAGTCCCCGATTATGCCACCACAAAGGTAATGAGGCTCTTCCTGCAAACACCTGAGCAGCTCAGCTCCAAGCTATTGGCAGTTCCAGGCAATACCAACAAGAGCTACTTCCATGGTAAAATAAGTACAAAGCTGTTTCATACTTTTTAATGTTTCACCTCAGAAATAAGAAATTGAGAATTAGACCAGCAGAAATCGTGTGCTCATTGCCAAAGCTGATAGCAATGCTGATTTCTTTAAATTATCATAAAAAAACATAATTAGCCCATTTATTTAAGTTGGATTTGCAATCAAGCCTTTAATGAAATAGGGGTTTAATTCTAGTAGAATTGCAGAGAGATTTAAGCGGCTTAGAGTGATTACAATTTCCTTAAAGTTCTGGTTTTGAAGGATTGTTTTTGGTAAAGACAAGCACAGTTTTGGCTTGTCAGAAACTGCCTACTTATATGCACAAAAGAAGCCCTTATACATTAAGAACAGGAAATTAAAACACTCCTCCTGCCTAACATGGCAAGTAAACTCATGATATGTGTCACTAAAACAAAAGACAGAATGATTTTTCCCCCCCCTACAACCATGCCTAAGGGATTTTATCAACCAACAGCTGCCTGACTATGGCTGAGATTAGATCAGCTGGTAAAGGGCTTAAAATAAAGTTTCAGTCCCTGCAGTAGGAGATGAGATGTATCTCAAAAACTTCTGGGAGATCATCTATTGGGCCAGTCTCTACAGGGGTTAGATATATTGATTCATTAAAAAGAAGCTTGTGAGGACTCTGACCCCAAGGATTTGCTTTCTCCCCAGGAGAACACATTTTTGAGTTTAAAAGGAAGTGCTGGGGAAACACCACATTGGAAATACACTGGGAAGTCAAAACCCTCAGGTGTCTTGTTATCCAGAATCTGGAGGACGGTTGTTCCACGGGTCTGTATATCCACAATTTCTCAAGCTTCTTGCTTTGTCAGGAGCTATTTAGCCTTCATTAAGGAAGACACACCTAAATGCTGCCCCATGTGACTATAACCCATAGGGTTTGCTGTGCTTGATCTCTAAGAAATGGAATTTTGGACAAATAAGCTCTGAAACTGGGAGAAACAGAGCTGCCTAATTAGGCAGGGTCCAGGGATGCAGAAGCAGGGCTCGTTTCCCTCTGCATCACTGCTCAGTATCAGCTAGTTAGGGACTGGGGTAGTCCAACACTGTGCACTCCAGGCACACATTAATCCCATTCCAAACCCAACAGAGGCAAGGCAGAACGCAAGGAAAAAGGGAAGGGAATTTCTTTATAACCCAATACCCAGCCCCATCAAGAACTGAAGTCCCTATGAAAACCACCAGCTCTATGCAACCAGAAAACACTTGGACTGGAGAAATTGCTGTAATCCTTAAATTGGTTACAGTCCACACTACTGCATAATTCTGAGACAAAATAAATGGGTTTTTTAAACACTTGTGCACTGTCTTCCCTGCTTAATTCACACATCTGCCATCCATTTTTCCTATATTGCTGCATTTGACATAATTTCACTTTTTCATACATAAATGATCCTATATCTGATCTTTCATTCCTCACTCGACCAAAACCCCCACTGACTGTAAAATCCAGTCTAGCCATATGAAATGTTGTATTTCTAGTTTTCTTTGAATACCTCACCTGGTAGGAGTTTTAGTTCTTCTCCTGAACAGTGATGCATGATGTGATGACCCCAATGGTCTGACTGCCATCATAGATTGCAACAATAAAAGCCAAATCCAGGCAAAAAGAGAGAATTTGAACAGGCTTTTGTCCTTCAGCTTTCCAGCTCCCTTCTCTCATCCACCTTTCAAGAATTGCTAAAATATAGTTTTGCATGGAAAGAAGAATTGGCTTTTTTTCCACATTTCTATATGGATGCTTAAAATGGAACGCAGAATTCCAGTGAACAATATATGCTCGAGTTTGACTTCCAATGCCAATGTTTCTTTCATTTTGACTTTGCCTGTCATGTGTGTTTTCCTGTTAACAGAAATACCTGTTACAATTATGTTTAAGAGAAATTTTAGGCTTGGTTTAGGTTCTGCATCCTCAGCAAGGGTCCCTAGGATCAGCTCTTTCTATTTCTCCCTAGTTCTGAGCTGCTGATGTACTGGCAACTCTCTTCATCTTTCACATACTGTAACATGTTTGGTTTACTGGTTTTGTGAATTTGAACTGGTATGACATTTAAATCAGTGTCTTGCTCATAATCTTTCAAAAACATGGTATAGAGCAAATAGATGAAGTTATTTGTAATACAGTCTAGCCCAGAGCTGTAAAACTATTTTTGTAACAATTATACTTTACAGTATTCTTTTCCCATAGTTTCAATTGGATGGTTTTAAGTGAAATAATATATCACAGTTAAAACTGATTTAAACTAATGTTCACTGCTGTGGAGTTTACTTATTTTTCTGGTTTATTTTTTTTCCTTTAGTTTTACCCCTCCTGTTGTTTCAGTTTCTTGTGCTTCTATTTTCCCCAGAAACTTCCATCTTCCACACTCCTGTTATTCTCCTTCTCCAGTTTTTGTTTAGTGCTCCCTTAACACATATTAAGGATTTTTTTTTTGTTTTTATTATTATTCATCTACTTTAAAATATTTTAAGACCTTCAAGAATGTTACTTTAGAGCTTGGTTGCAACACCACTACCTAAGAAATTATACATCTCTCTATTGCACACTTACATCTATATCAGAAATTTAACTTAATGGTGTAGCAGAATCTCAGTGGATGGGAGTTTATCAGCATACACAGGTATCCAGCTCAACTTATCAGACAGGCATTGGCCAAATGGCATAAAAGGAGTCAGGCAGGATGGAATTACAGGAGCTGCAAGAGGAGAAGGTATCTGGCATGTCACAGCTCCCTTGGGAGCACCAGCAATCCAGGGAACAATGGGATCCTCCTTCACTGCCACTGCTGTGACTGAAAGGAGCAGATGGACCATGAGAGAGCACCAGAGAGTGGAGCCCAGCAGAAGAGCAAGGCTTGTAGCACTGAAAACAGGGAACCTCTGAGAAAGACAGGTTGAAATTAGAAAAATATGCTATAATTAGAATGATGAAAAGTTTAGGTTTCCAAGGTTACACTTCTTAATGCAATGCTTCTTGTGTCACCTGAGCATTTAATCTAGACCCAAAAATGCTGCAATGCCAGGTCTTGGAACTGTTAACCCTCACGTTTCCTGTCCAGTTTAAAAGATAAATGTGCCTTAAAACATGATCTCAGCTGACTTCTATGCTATGGATGGACGGCTCTCAAAAACAGGAACCAAATTGCCCAAACCCACCTGGGACTGTAGGAGATAAAAACAGACATGAACCAACCATGAGCCTTGCACCATGGCCTCCCTGATAGACAATAACAGCTAGCCAGTCAATCACAGAAGTTTTTGCCCTCACATTTCCCAGGAACATTTACACAATTACATTAAAAGCGTTACATAATTAACCCTTAACTATATCAAGGAACAATCTTACCAGGAATATTATTTAGAGAAATCCCACACAGAGTTGCTGTAATCTGACATTTTCACATTTTTTATAGTGCAACTTCCTTCACTTGGATAACAACCAATGGCCACCACCAAACCAGAGTGACTGCAAACCCTTCCATCTGTCAGGCTTTCCCACCTCAATGCACAGTGGTGCACTGCAACAATAACCCTTGCTCATAAAAACCCCTCTACTGAAAAGCTGTGCTGAGAGGGTTATTGGACACTTAAAAGAGCAGGGAAGAGTAGGGAGAATGTTACAATATTATAACCACCTATTTACATTGTGTGGGTCATTAAAATGTCCAGTGTTGCAACAGCTATTAACATTTATGTAGTTATATAATGTTATTTAATGTATTTACTATTATTCACCCTTTCATTAATCTCTCATGCAAGGTTCTTAAAATATAAGCATGTAAACTACTCTTGCAATTAAATCTGATCAAATTGATCCTTAATCAACAAAGGAACTGTAATTGCATTATGATGTTGCACTGAGTTTCTTGTCAAAAGGGGAAGGGGGTGTGGTGATGGGGAGCACAAAACAAAACGAAACAAAACAAGTACAAAACGGAAGAGAACAAGCAGGGATGTTTACGAATAACGCTCTGTAAAACACCACAAAACAGTCCCTGCCAAAAGCTCTGCTCAGACTGAAGCTCTCATTCTCTGCTTTTGGCTGCAAGGCTTCCACAGGGTTTGCACAGCTGGGCTGCCACAGCCTGACCGTGATCCCTGAGCCAAGACTGCTCCTGCTCTGTCACCCTTCTGACACCAATAGCAGGCAGCAAGGTCCTTCCCTCTGCATCTTTGTGTAAAAGATGGTCTGCATAGCACAACAACACAACAGGCTCCAGGGTGTGCTCCTGACAAGCCTCTGGAAACAGGTTTGAAACTCAGCAATAATTGTTTGTTCTGCACCATGATGCAGTTTCACTTTGAGCTTGAAAGGAGTTGAGGAAAGGCACAGAAATCAAGTCAGGCAAGTCAGGAATTACTGGGTGTTAGAAGAGTCTGAAGTGTACAGTTGGAGGAAAGCTGGAGTAAATACAGGCCCTATTCTTGAGCTCACAAACTGAAAACAATTCCACTTGTGTTGCCTGGTACTGAAAACTAATCAACAGATTCAAAATATATCCCATCATCCACGCTCAGAAGACTGGAGGAGTCCCAGAAGACTCACTTCTGACTGAGGATCCTTAGCGTTTTTCTTAGGGCCCAGGTGTGGTATCTGAATACATGTAACACAAGAGCAGTGAAACTGAGGGCCAACAAAAGTCTTATCACTTTCATAATTATTGCATCTTTTTTAAGAGGGAGAAATGAAGGGAAAACTTCTGCAGGTTTCTTTCAGAGAATTCAACACATTTGGCAAGTTCCATACCAGAACACACAGTCCCTACATACATTTTCTATCCCGTGTTTGCTTTTTCAATTTTGTTTTGTGTTTAATGGCTGTAAAACAGACTTGAGAAGCTGAGCTAGAATAAGGAGCCAGATGGACAACTTTGCCTGAGCTAAAGAATCCATGTGGTCCTCCATGCCCTCCTGTCCAGGTTGTGGCTGGGCTGTGTGTGAACTGGTAACCTGCTCTTACTGACCTTATAGAACATCTGATGGCAAAAGCATTAAATAAAATGCTTGCTAAACACTGAAATTTCTGAGCTAAATGTGGCATAATGCCACTGATTTTGGAAGTGTAATGTGCAATAAAGTATTGACAAATGCTGACAATCTGGTAGGTTTGTCACTTAGGATCATGGTGATAGGCAGCCCAGATAGATGATAGAGAACATATTGTAACCATGTATGGAGGCAGCATCTCAAACACCAGGATGCCACACAGTGATTAATGTCTAGGGCTTTTTCTGGCTCCTCTTAACAGGAGACTTGCCCAGCTCCAGCTGTGAACATTTATATGCCGCTGGCTAAGGATATTAACTGTTTATTAGACAGCTGCAATAGGAGGCACTACATGGATACAGTCAGAGGAAAATGTGTATTAGAAAACACCCTTAAACAATAACACCCAGAGATGCTAACAAATATTCTTTGTGCTTTGCAAGCTACCCTCTTCACTTATGGCACTGTATTTGTTGCATATTATATTGCTTTGCTGATAGTTTAATTTTATAAAGGCTAGGCTGTTTTACTAATTGATTACAGAAAAGGATTCCATTCCAGAAAGACAAATGAAGTGCAAGAATTTCTTCTATTTGTAAATAAAACCTGATTATACTGGAAAAAAAGTACTTTAGTTCAGGAACTTGGGATAGATACTTCCCCTTTGTAAGAGAAGTGGGCATACTAGAATGACAAAACACTAGCCTTTCTTCTTTCCAGGTGCATGACTATTATTAATGGTAATTTTAAAGGCTGGGGGATTTTGTTATCTTTATATATGTTAACATAGGGTTTCTTTAAAAAACTGCAGCCTGCTTTTTTGATGATCTAACTACTCAGTGAGCACAGCAGATCCTCATTAGGAATATCTGGCTTCTGAACAATAAGCAACACAAAGAAGGATAAAAGATGTGCATTTTGCAGGAGAGTGGCAGTCTCTAGGATGCAAAAGAAGAGCCAGTGATCTGTGCCCAGTGGAAGATTGCTTCGGAAGCTGAGCAGTGAGGGAAAAAAAGAAAATCTCTGAGGTGCTGATTCAAGCACAGCCCAGTCAGGGGTGACAAAGAGTCATTACTTGCCCCTTGCCTCTGAACAAGGAGTTTATCACAACAGTTCAATTTTCCATGGACAATTATCAACATCAGTAAGAAAACCCTTCCATTTCTGTGGCTGCTTGAGCAAAGGCAGACAAGAGAGCAAATGCAGACTGAAATCAGACTAATAACTCCTATTAAAAGGTGACTCTTCCATGTCTAAAGCCCTTTGATAGGGAAGAACGAAGGAACTTGCATTGCCACTGCCTATGTTGGATCTCTGCTGTATTTTTTATTAATCCAAGATGTCTCTGCAGAGTCATTAAACCACCACCATTCTAATTATGCAGCAATGATTAAGCAGATATGACACTGAGCGAGAAAAATGTTTGATTAATGATGCAGGTGTCTAACTTTAGAAGATTACATTTAGCAGTGCAAATTTGGGGACAGTCAAGCTCAGAAGAACAGGACAGCTTTTGATTTCAGCCTGCCTCAGTAATGTTATCCTGTTAGGATTTTTGGGCACTGTGTCAACAGACAGGACAGAACATTTTCCACTCTTCTCTTCCAAACACACACCAACAAACTTGCTGGGCCTTCTGCTCTGTTTTCAGCTTTTTATTATACTTCCTCCATATGAATACTAATTGCTGGAACTGACTTTTTTTAAGTATGAAGCTCTCAGCTTTTGGCTGTGTAAAGAGAGGAGCTCTGCAGGAAAAAAAAATACACTTAGGTTTTTATTTTTTCCACCCATAATTGCTAAATGGTTGCTTGAATATTATCTATTTTGCATCAGTTTCCCACATTTCTAATTAACAGTAGATATCTAGTAGCTAGAGCTCGGTTTGAGTGAATTGAGGATAAATCAATTCCATAAGAGGCCCAGAGAAGAACAACTTTGCAGAAAGAGGCAGTGTGAAGCATCCTGTCCTTCCCAACCCATCCTCAGCTGGCAAGGCTGGTGTGTCATGCTGGCATCACACTCTACAGCACAGGCCAGACACTTCCAGCCAAAAGTGCACGAGTTCATCTGTGAGGACACTCAAGCCTTGTCATTAAAGCCACATTTCCCAGCTAGGGATGCCCAAGCAGCTGCTTGTGTTCCAGCTTTGCACTGAAGGCACCACAACGGGCCAGGCAAGTGCTCACACACTCTTGAATAAATGGGTAACAGGGAAAGTCCTTCTTAATACTTCAGGGCTTGTACTTGACACAAACTCACCCTTCCACCCACTTTTAATTTTGTCTGACAGCCTTTTTTGGGCTGAGAGGTACCCTGAGGCACAAACCAGCATATGGAAGGGTGCAGCTCACAGAAGGAGAGTCACACACACACTCCATTAAAATATAATTCTCTCCTCCATCCTCCTCCATCTTTACACTGACCTAGAAAATCAGCATCAAATTCTTTCTCCTGAAGTTCTACTCTCTTCTTTCTTTTCTTCAGGAGTTAGAAGTAAAGGTCACCTGAGGCTTTATGCTTTGAAAATAGGAATCTGTATCAGCAAAGGCCAGGAACAGACCAGGAATAAAATCAGCCTTTGCCAAAGAGTGCTGATGAAAATGAATCATCCTTTTGAGTCTGCAGGTGCAAAAGATTTTATTAAATTAAAAGTACAGGGATTAACAATAACAGCCAGTGGTCTGCATGGAGTATTTATGAGGAAAGATTGACAAGCCACATAATTATGCTGCAAAACCCTGATAAATGAGAATTTCAGGGTGGAATGTAAGTGGTATCCCTGAGAATAACAGTGGCAAGCAAAGCAAAAGAAAATGCAGACTAAAGTATTAAAATACTTCTTAGCAATTACTGCTAGAAACCATTCATGTATATATCCTTTACTGGTCAAGAGGAATAATCCCCAATCATCTAATCTGCCAATGAAGCACAGAGAAACAACTAAACCAGAGATTAACATGACATTTTTCTTTGCATATTTACTTTCCTTAAGGAAAATATTCCTATGAATCTTGAACAATTTCCCCCTTTTCTAATAGTGAAAAACTTGCAACATTTAAGTTGCATTCCCATATTTTATGAAATATTTTTTCTTAATAGACATCACAGGTAGATTCCCCAGCACACATGCCAAGCATGATCCATCCTTCAGATGGTCTGAACAAAGCACAACTAAGAGCAAATCGTCCAACATCTTGGTTATTTACACGTAGGTTGAATAAAATAACAAATAACTTCATTCAGAAATCATTCACTGACAGAGGAATGGATTATATTTTTCATTTATATGCAATATAGTCTAGGTTATAAACATATCTCCTCTAACTTTTATATGTTGTATTCTCTCCCTCCTGTTACAAGAAAAAAATGTTAGCAGACTTCCACTGAGAAAGAAGCAGATAATATATTACTTACAAAAGTTGTGTTTTCCAGTAATAAAGTAGTTGTATTTGTTTCTACATTCAGTTCAACAACATGTCCATTCCTGGTTTTATACACCACTGCTGTATCTGCAATGACAAACAAATAAGCAGTAAGCAAACCCACTGAGAATTTAATAGATCGGTAGAAAGAACCAGCACGTTAAATTAATCAGACTATCCTTACTACAACACACAAACAAAAGAGAAGCTTTGTTGATTTGCCTCATGAGCTTCAGAATTATCAGTTTATGCTCTATAGAATGCTCACCTCATCCAATACATCTATGTTTTGGCCATATACTAAAGTAAAGTTTTGCAAAAAAACAAAGGATTTTGTTGGACATCACATTCACATCTCCTCAGAAGTGATTCCAACAAAACTTCTGTACTGGTCTGCATTTCTGGTGACTGGCAGGACAAAGTTATGACTATTTTAAGACAGTTCATATTCTGTGTGCTTCATGCTAGGCCACAGAATACTGAATTTTCTTGTGAACTGAATGTTAGCAAAGGAGGGTTAAAGCTAAGTAAGTCCACTTGCAAAACTTTTAAAACACTGCAGGATGAACTGTTGCAACTTTTTCCATTTTCCACTCACTTGATTTATCATTTCTTGTGAGAAAAATAATCTAACACACCTCAAAAAAAAAAAATCTGAAATTAATTTGGATTACTATGAAAAATACTTTGCATTTACTTGTATGAAAACCTGCAAAATTACCAAGAAATACACAATTACTAAATCAGCCTTGAGTAAAAAAAAAAGTTCCAAATTTTCAACTATTTGTAACAAGATTGAATAGATTGAGTGCTGATTCTCTCAGATTATTTAAAACCCATGTAAGAGACTTATACTTAATTAAATGAAACAATTTTATTATAACAATGTAAAAAGCATAGGAAAAGTTCTAAATTAAGCCTAAAGGAAACACAAAAGAACTTCCCTGATCCTCAGTAATGTCTGAGAAATTCATAACAGATCCCTGAATTTTATGAAGTGGGAAGTAAACATGACTGGAGTAAAAAAGGTTATGTTATAAAAAAAAATGCTTCACTTATTCAGAAAAATGTAGCTCAATTTTAAATGACTCCACAGGAACTCAAGATATCCAGCACTAGTGAATGTCCTCTGGTATGTTCTGTAAAATTAATGAAGCCTCATTTGAGGAGCTCACTAAGCTATTTTAGGACCGTGGCTGGGAAATGGGGTGGGATTGATGGAGTTTAGGACATTATTATTAGAGCTGCTGTTTAGGAGGGCAAATCAGATTGTGAACTGTGGAATTAACAGCAGCTCCTTTTAAAGAGAAAATATTTCAAATATTCATTTTGAATAAAAAGGAACAGCACTTCATAGACAGTTATTTGGTTTCTGGTTACCAATTACAAAACATGGTCGTTTCTGCAGCTTCCTTTAGGCTATTTTGCATGTTTTCTTTTAGGAACCCCAGCACTGGAAATCTCCAATGACACTGGATCACGGTGCTGAGTATTACAGAAAAAATGAAGTTGTCTGGCTAAAGAGCTGTCCCTAGTCATGATTGAACCATATTGTGAGAAATGGCATAAATAACGCAGAGACACTGAACAGCAGTGCTCCAAGCCATGCATTTTGACCCCATAGGTGACAATAACGTGCTGCCCAAATCCAAACAAGTACAGAATGTTACTCCTTCTCATTTATCTACTCTCCTACATGTCATTTGCTAATAGGATTTATAGCATTCTGTCTCATTAACTAATCCTACCAAAACCAATTCACTCAAAAAAAAAGAACTTTCCCTTAAAATCCCTAAGAGGACCATGAATAAAATACACTGTCCTAAGACTCTTCTGGCAAGTCCTTCACAAGGTGTGAAACAACATTTGGAATGGTAAATACTGTGAGAGACATAAATGAAAGCCTTTGTTCTAAAGTTAGAAGAAAATTCACTCAGTCAATCAGAATAGAAAACTGAGTCAGACCTCTTGAAAAGCCAGGCTTTACTGGACAGTAATTATACCTCTCTCTGAACTTGGATTCTGTAGTTAATTCCTGAAGTGCATAAATCAAATGAATGCTTGCAAAATGTATGGAGGTTTGCAGGTAAAAGATTATATCAAAATCCCATGCAAACACAGAGCATAACATCCTTCAAAAGTAATCATAGTAAGTAATAGTAAGTAATAATCATAGTAAGTAATTAATATGGAAGTCCCACTCCAATCAGGATTTTTTTCAGGATGGATAATGTGATATTTATGGTCACACCACATAATGATGATTCTTTTCATTGATAGCTCCAATGTCAACTAAGAGCCATAAACATACTTTTTTTTTGAAATTTTTGTTACCTTGAGTCAGAAATTCTACAAAAGATAACAATTCCTAGTCCTTAGCCTCATCCATTTGCACAGCTGATGGATTTCTTTTGTTTATTATCTTGGTGCCTTCACCACAAGGAGGTTCAGAGACATCTGACACTTCACAAAGACATTCAGAGAAGTAGAGGTCTTACTTCAGAGAAATTCTCATTTAATTTGAAACAAACACTAGTATCATGTGAAAAGCTCTAAGCTGGGCACAACTTGCAGCCCTGAAGAGACATATTATTGATCTGAGGACATCACCAGGATAAAAAGCACTCTGTCTTAAGCAAAGGAGAACATGAGGAAGCCTCTGAAAAAAACGTGTTTTCAAGACACCAGCCCTGGATGATGCACACAAAAACAGTTTTAAAAACAACTGATTGAAAATTTCCTAATTATAATAGTTCTCAAATTTCTGAAAAGTTTGGAAACTCCAGCGCATTGAATAACTGATTAGTTTATTCGGTTTTACTAAAACGTGACAACCAAGGGTCTGTACATAATATCCTGACATCAGTACCAGATTAAATAATGACAAGATAAATCCAGGATTCATCCCACAAAAATAGTGGCTGGCAATATAATTAACACCTAATAGTACTTTACAGAACATAGATCTTGTTAAAAAAAATTGAGAGTATTATATTTGATAGAGGCAACTCTGCTGAAACTGTGTATTGAGTTTTTGTACAAGGTATTTGATTTATTTTATGACATCCAAAGCTTACATTTAACAGAATTAATGGGAAAAACATTAGGAGGATTAAAAACACTATCACTAAAAAAAATAAAGACATAGATGGGGTTATTATACAGAACTATCTTTGGGAAGAATTGATTCCATCTTGATTTTGACCTTGTATCTAAGGCTGACTGAGAAGGAGGCTGCCTAGTGGACACACACCTCTGCAGGACAATTTGATGCCCAACAGATTCTCTACAACTTATTTGGCTTTTACAAAGAATGCAACATTAAATAAAATATTACATGAAAACAAACTCAAAATTCTGGGATTGTCACAGCAGAATAAATTCACCTTAGTCAGCAACATCCTCTTATAGAACTGCATTAGCTGCAGAGCCAACAGTAATTTATTTTACCATTGAGAGGCTAAATGTCCAAATTCTTATCCTATTGTATGTTTTTAAAAGTAAATATTTTCATCATCTGCCCTATCTCTAGGCAAAGAACATGGAATATACATTCTGCTGAAATGGTTAATCCATACATTTAAATCACAGTTTGGATGTATATATGAATAACATAAATGTAGCCCTTAGTGACAGCACTATTACATAAATACAGCACCATGATAATCTCAAGCATTTTTAAAACTGAAAGCAGTATTTTTTCTAAATAGATTCACTAGGACTATTGTTTCTGGTTTAGGTTGAACACTGCTAGGGTTTTGTTTAAGATCAGGGTATGAGCTGGCAGGAAATGCAGCTCTATACTATGCCTGGCGTAATATAAATTGTTCTAGGGAATGTCAAAGTACAGGCAAACTATCATAAAATGAAAAGAAATCAATGCAAAACTTTTCCTACTTGACAAGCAGCTTGACCCCCATCAATTTTTCAATAATTTCTTTACCTCCATTTATTGAATTCACCCCCATTGACTGAATTGACAACAGGCTACCATGTCCTAAATGCTACAGAATTCCTTTGTATCACTCAGCTACACATGGTATGCTCACATGAACCAAAAAAATAAAAAATCCAGGCCCTTGTAAATCCTAATGAATAATCCTGTATTGTTTATGGAGGAAATAGACTAACTTCCATCCTTAAATACATCCCCATCAGTGCAAATCAATCCCTGAATTGTTCTAGTGCAAGAATTTGGCCCAGGGTCTACATGGCCTTCAATGATTTAGCTTTCTGGCAGCAGGACACTGAATGGTGGTGGTTTATTTGGAGAGTATAAACTCTAGTTTCACTTGTCACTGAAATTAAGCAACTCATCTTGTTATTTAAATTACATAGACTGAGTTGAAAGGACACACTACCACATACTTTCAAGTCTCTTGAATTTTAGTCCAGTGCTCTATTCACTTTCACATCAATATTGATCTAACTTTGATTAGTCAGAAGTTTTCCTCTTTTAGTGGTGGTATTTTCATCTTTAGACCTGTATGTCACACAAAAAGCTCCAGGCTGCTTATCATATTTATTCTTTTCCTTCCATGGAGTAACTCCAAGAGTTACTCCCTGAGCGCCTTAAGATGTTGGCACAGGTGCTATTGCACAATTCAGCAGCAAGTCAAGAGAAGGGAGTTGTGTCCTTCATGTGAAGGAGGAAAGGGGATGTGAAATGTTTTTTCATTTCTGCAGGTTTCTCAATCTGGGATATTTTACAAGAAATTGCAGACCAATAGGGATATGAGACATAAGCAGCCAACTAAAATAATCTGTGTTGCACTTGGAAAGATCCAGCAGCTTCAGGAACAAGTGTGGCTTTCTTGATAAAGTATAAAAGCAGGAATTCTGACCTGGATGAACTTTAAGAATTTATGAAAATATAGAGAAGCATCACAGGCTCACTAAAGCCACGGGACTTGGAAGATTACTGAATCTGAGCCTCCACTATTCTGTGCATATTTCATCATAGCCAGGCAAGACTTGCATTTCGACCTAGTCTATTCCTTTCTCAGAGGCTTTAAGTGATTATTTTTGACCTATGAATACACATGGAGTTATTCTTTAGCCTCGAATAGTCATCATGGCAACCCAAGCTTATTATAAAACTAAAACCTGCTTAGCCTGTAAATCGACATTGTCATCATGTTCACTGAGATTAACGTGAATAATCTCTGCAGCTGTTAGCACTGACAAGGAGCAACAGAATCAACAGCACTTTTCTGAGTGTAAAAAACCCTGATTCTTACTAAATTCACAGTACAGTTAATGTACATTTTGTTTGCCAAACAAAAGTAGTTTAGTAAAATATTTGCTAGATTTTTATTACTTGTTGATAATAAGGCTTATTTCCTGGTAGCTCCTGAGAGAAACTTGGGTGGATCGATCAATTTCAACGCATACAGGCCAAGACGAACTTGGACCTTGGACCAACTTGAGCTTGAACCTGGCTCAAAAGTGGTTTAGAATTTAATAAAACTGATATTGAAGAGTTTGACAAAAAAACTGATTTATAAAGAAGGTACACAGACGGCTAATTGCTGGTTATTTGCACAGAGCACTGTAAATCTTAGCCTAAGCTAATTGCCCAAAGGAGATCAGCACTCAGGCAGTTTTGTGCATAGAAACCACCGGGTATTAAGGCAATTTATCAAACAGTCTTGAGAGAGCAAGTAGTGTCTAAAAAGTGAAGGAAAGAGAAGGAAATAATTCAGGCAATGCTGAAAATCTCTTCCATAGTATCTAGAATAAGGAGGCCTCAGGGTACTTTTCTGAAATTGCTGACAGTGTTAACCTGAAGATTGTTAATGCTTGTTTTCCCACTGAAAATATTTACTAAGTTTTGGTTTGTTTAGCTAAAATTCTGCTTTGCAGCACAAACAGCAGCATTAGCAGGTCAGAGTCCTCCTCTTCCTTATATTTCATGTTTTTTCAAATGCAAACCTGCAAGGAGGCTGATACCTTGCAGTCAACACATATGTCAATCAGCCTCTGCTGTACACAGTATTATTAGAACTGCAGATGGCATTTCATCAAATTGATTATAGAAAATGTCATGCTAATTAAAATAGAGAATGCTTTCTGATTTAATAAACAGGGGGTGCTAGACAATTCTTTGCCTAATGAAGTGTCTACTAATTAAATAAAATAGTCATTTACAAAGATATTAGAGATACAGATCAAATTTCAATATGTTATTAAAGTCATGTGTAAGCTGAGCAAGATTTTCACTGCTCTTCTAAAAGTTTAGGCTGTTAGTAATGCTCTCAAGACAAAAATTATTCTGCACTAGTTTTATAATGCAATGTACTCTTGGAGAGTACACCTCCAGACAATCCTTTAGTATATAGAAGATTTTCTATTCAAAGTGGCTTGCAAAGCTGTACACACAGGTAATTCCTGTTCTTTCTGATCTCTACTTCCTTTTCCCATCTATGCCCAATGCAGACAAACCAAAAACCAGACAGAGATCTTATGGTGCAGTAGCTACAGGAATGCAGGTGGCTGAGTGAGAGCAGCACCCTACCAGGCACAAACGAATTAGCTCTGCTATTCCTCCCTTCTTAAACCTCAGAATGAAGTGCCCAGGCATGGATTGACCTAGAAAATTCAAATTTATATCCATACTCAGTGTATCTTCCTCTTTTCCTAATCTGGTCATTGGTTTGCAGAGCAAGTCAAGCTCAATTCATGCCAATTTTCAGTGGTCCCAGTCCCTTTAGCACATCCAGTATGAAAATCTTCAACTCTGCTCAACAACCAATATTCATTTATGAAATCAATTTCTTCCCTGTCATGCAACTGCACAGGATCATGCCTCACTATCACACTATCCCCATGCTCATTTCAGACAGAACAGAGGGACCAGACAGCTCCTGAATATTGACAAATCCACTGTGGGGGGCAATAAGGAGGACAGTGACCAGCAGCCACAAGTTGTAATGTCTATGACAAGCTCAGCTGGAAGAACACCACTGTGTGCCGCCTAAGTCACATCTAGACATGTTGGAAAGATGGAAACACAAGGGAATTACTTCAAAGACAACAAAGATAGAGGCAGATAAATTGAAATGCAGGTGACCACAGAGAATGCAGCTGAATAATGCTGCAGAGACTGTCCTGGAGCTCCACCCAGACATGTTGTGCAATCCAGGTGTGCTGTCAGCTCAGTTTTCACAGCAAAACTAAACCGTATATTCCTCTACTATGTCTTGCCATGGTAATGGAAAGCTGTTCTTATTCAGAATTTTCCAAGTTTTTCCTAGAAGTTTATCAAATCACTCACTACTTAGATTGTAAGTGCTTGAGGGCTTTGGACCTGCTATCCCTGGCATAGAGCAGCAAGAGCTTGTTGAAGCTATTTCTTCTCCAGTCTTCCTGGATGAACAAACTGTCAGTTCTCTTCTGCTCCCCTGGTACTCTGCTTGGGAGTGAGCATAGCACCTTTACATGGATCTGCTCACTCAAAACTTCCCAAATCAAGGCTGCCCCAGCAGGGTCTGTCTCATTTTCTGTTGCAAGAGCACACTCAGCATAACATAGCTAAATCTGAGCTTCAGCTTTCCAAAGCCATAACTGCAAGCAAGATGTTGGCATTGTTTAAGGAGTTGTCTAACAATTAGAAAAAGTTGAAAGAAAATAAGAGTTGTGCCATAATTACTCTCCTATAGAAGAATTAAAAGTCCTCCTCATTTTAGAACACAACTGGTCAAAGCGCTACAAAGTAAATTAACAAAAATAAATGAAAATGCAAAGATCTAAGTGTGTTCCAGCATAAATGGGAGGCAGTTATCTAACCCAAAGAGCAATGAGTCGATGGACTAAAGCACAAAATGTGACTGCTTCTACCATTCCTCCTGATGCTTTCCCCATCCCACTATTCATAATGCAGAAATCTCCATCTGTGTCTCTGTCATTACTGGGAGGAAAATGTCAGAGATATTCATTCCTCCCCTTACAGCAAAGCACTAAACATGATTTCATTGTGTTAAAAGCTAGGATAATAGACTTCAGTCTATTAGTCCATTCCAATTTGTTTGAAATGCAATTAACAGTAAATCAGCACCAAAAGAAAGGGAGGGGAAGTGGCTGCATTCATGGCAGAGCCTTCCTTCTAGGCCACATCACTGCTCGAGTGCCACACAATTTTGGGTACCTACACTTTTCTTCAGCCATTCTGTATGTTAAAAAAAAGAGACATGTAGGTCACAGAGACAGATAGGTAGACAGAGAGAGAGAGAGAGCCTTCAAATTAGACAAAATGCTAAAAATTTTGAAGATGATGAGTGGTGAAGCTTCTAACAACACTTCGGTTTTCTTAGCCCACATTACACGGTGATGGTGAAACATCAAACATTGTTATTTTGCCAGCTCCAAAATTCCGACAAAACTCCTCAGTTTTCCCAGCTACTTGGAAACATTTTTGCTCTCCTGCATTGCACCAAGGGCCATTACTGAGCCAGCTTGGCAATGGACTCAGACAGCTGCTGTCCAAACAGCGTACATGTCACTGGACTACTGAGAAAATTAGGGAACAAATTCCCTGTTTCAGTCACACATCCTATTCCAGCCTCTTCCCCAGAGGGATAATAAGGTACCACAACAAAGCAGCACTTCTCTGGCAGCCTTGGGAGAGGCTTTCTGACCCTTCTGCTGAGCCAAGCCAGATGGAACACGGACAACTCCACTCTGGAGCCGGCAGCGTGGCCAGGCTGGGTTTCACACAGACTGCTGAACTGGCAGGGCTACACTCTGGAGAAGACAGTCATTTCAATGAAGGGAGATTTATATGCTTCTCTACTCCTATATAATTGCAAATCTCAAATAAAAGTGAGTATTTCAGCTTACAATAGGAATGTGAACTCCCTAAGCTTTCCAAACAATCACTCCTGAGGGCTCACCATCGTCCCTACTTCTACAGGGCTCCAGATGCGACTGGCATTTCCTAGAAGAGCCCAACAAGTGAGAAAATTAAAATTCAGTGTCTGTGTACATATCCCAGTAAAAGGCCAGTCTCTGGAGCAGCCTAGGGCTGCAGTTTTCTCACTCCCTTTTTCCCCCACGAGAGCATCTCAGCAAGCTGGCTCAGGCAGAGCTGGTGGCTCAGTGTCCAGCCCCACGCTCGGGCAGTGAAAACATCTCAGCTATGATATCCACATGTCCTTAACAAGCTCTGTAATCCAGCTCTGGGAGCCTGGCACTCCCAGCACAGCACATCCAAGGCACACAGGGTCATGGAGTAGGACTGCCAGGTATATACTGACAATGCTGAATTTTTTGTTTTATTTTATACTACCGAAGGACAAAGTATTTTATTATAAAAGTAAGCACGGGTGGACAACTTTTTGTTCATAGTTATTTAACTTGCTTCTTACAAATCTCATTCTGATTTATGGGAACAACATGTTGATTAAATGGAGATCATTAGCTCGGAAGAATTATCATGCACCCAGTAATATATATATCACATCAAAGCATTGTTTTGTGCTTTTATTTGTATCTTTTTATGAACCCTAAATAATTGTCTACATTAAATTATTTCTACTGATCAGTCATCTGTGCTTTGAATAGAAATTACAGATTCAAGAGTCACATGTGCCATTAAGAATTTTTGCCCAGAAGTACTAAAACCTGTGTATCTAAATTCAACTCACAAAATTAAAGCAATTTAGGTGTTGTTTTCATATGTGTTCATCACCTTCTACTGAAGGTCTTGGGAAATAACCATGCCAGGTAATTGGAAAATTAAATGGTGACTTTGTAGGTATCTAATCAGCATAGATATGAAAACACAGATTTGGCACCAACATTTGAAAACACTGGCAGAATTTGCTTTGGCATTCATTCATTTTGGATGCCATTGTTTCCTCTGTACATGTAATTCCACTGTTCTGCTGGAGTGTGGGGAATTGGACAGGCAGTGCAGGGACTGCAGGATCACCAGGACAGTGCTTGGCTTGACCCAGGTCCTGCCCTGCCTGGCACACTCTGGGTAAACTCCATGAGAGCAGGGAGCAGGTGTGGAGTGGAAATGACCTAGGGAAGCGTCTTATCCTTAAGATTCAAACAGAAAACTCAGGTGTAAGCTCAAACTCACACAAACAAGCCTTCTGATCAAAACACATCAGCATTAAGCCTGTCATGCTGGCCTGGAAAGGATTCTGACTGCATTTTGGAGCACTTGCCAACAGATTTTATTTGGCTCAGAGATGAAGTCTCAGTTCCAAACGGAAAGAGACACAAGCAATTAAGTCTCTATCTTAACACTATCATCATGTGCTTCACTTTGCTTCTTTCAAAATTACAAAGGTGACACATTGGCAAGGGACATTTTGTGCAGCTTATCTCTACAATTAATTTAAAACAAAATGTATCTGAACGGGAATATTACAAGAGGAAGAAAATCAAGGAAAGGTTGAACAATGGCATTCTTGGCAAGCCAGCAAGTGTTCTTAACCAGCACAAACATTCAGTGGCAATCTGACAGCATTCCCAACAAATGGAGGAGCACAGGCCTCCTCCAGGTATGATGTGCAGTAGACCTATTCTTCAGGCTTTAGTCACATGCGAGTTTCAAAGAATAAATATTTAAATTATGTTTCCAAATTTATCCTAATAATCATTCCATGGAATTTCATCTCTTAGCTGCTTCTGATCAGAGAATTCAAGCAGCAATTCAGCTTTTATTTTCCATTTGAATTAGGCTACACTTTCAGATGAACATTATTATTAATTTTATTAGTTTCTGGTTTTCCCGAAGTAAAAAGTGTCATTTTTTTATTGAAATGCTAACTTCATTGAGTAAGTCCATAATTGCTCAATAACTACTTTGGACACATAGAAAATATTCTGTTCAAAGTTTAACATACCTGTCTGGATTTTTTTTTAAACTTTTGTACCATAAAAAAGGAGGAAAGTAACTGGAAGGATTGAATAAAATAGAGTGCCATAGCTGAAAAATATATATCTGGTGCTCATAATTAGCAATTATTAAATGGATCTAGAATAAGCACTATTATGTTATGAGGAAAGTCTAAATAGGATGATTCTTGCATTTTCTCCTGTAGTCCATTACCAAGGATATAAGGGCATGCAAAAAGGGCTGATCCAAATACATTAGCAGGAGCAAAATTTGTTTTGTTGTAACTTTGCCTTTGGCAGAACATCCGTATTTTCACACCTATACATTTCACTTTGGAAGAATATTAAACATCTTTCTAAATGAGGGATTTTAAATTTGTTTACACTTACTCATTTTTGTCATCTTTAGTAAACATTTTCCTGATGGTGAAATTGTCAAACAGATTTTCTTATTTTCATTTTTCATGCAATTATAAAAACAAACCTTTCGTGCACCTAATTGAAACAGACAAAAATGCTCCCATATTTCCCAATTGTAGATCACTTTTAGTAGTTCTAAAGACAAACTTATTCTAGTTTACAGGTTAAAATTTAAGTCACTACAGGGAAACCACTTAGCAGTTCAACATACTCATATGAAGTATATGAATTTTATATTGTCTTCTAAATTATATATTCCAAGTATATAAAGGCTGGACCAAACTGATGGAAGCAGAATAGATTGCATTCATTTTATACAGTAGATTCAAAGATTTCAGGGCCAAAAGAGCTCATTATGTACTTCTATCCTGAATTCTTTCACAGCTAAGATTACAGGATTTTGACCTGCAATTCTGGCATCTGGCCTGTAATTTCCTGTTGGGTTTTCCTTAATAAAGAGCATGCAAGCTTGCTTTAAACACTTCAGTGCAGAATTCACTATAGTGCTTGATATAATATTATGAGCTGACAAAAGAAAAAAACAAATCCCACTAGGATGCCATTAACACCTTACTTAAAGACTTTTCACTATAATAATGCCTGGAGGGAATTATCAATAAAAGAAATCCATTTAATCTTACAGTGCAATGTGAAACACACTAAGGAGATGCCAGAAATTGGAGCCTATTCTGCTCTGTTCTGTAGAGTGCCCACTTCAACCAACTGAATCCAGTTTGTGCCAATGAAACAATTCACTGTTAGGGTAAAAACACAGGATATGTGAATATGCGATACAGTGATGTATCCAAAGACCAAATACTCTATTTCTATTATATAATTTAATTAAGATGCACATATAAATTTCTATGCTACTTATAAAATCACACATATTCAATCTGCACAGAGCAGAAACATTGCTTTTTCTGCCATGGCATTTTCCCTAAACATGAAACCCAACAGGAAGTGACAGCATTACTGTCTCTATAACATTTACTTTCATCTTAGAGGAAAAAGAAAAAAGAAAAAAAAAAAAAAAAAAGCATTGTGTCAGCTTTCAGTGCACAGCCCTGAACAGGAAACAGAGGTATTCCACCTTTTTTTCTCTGAGAAAAGAACCCAGAATTGGAGCTTCCCAGGAATGAAACTACTTCCTAGGAAGAAAATAGCCACTACATTTCAGGATAGATGTCTTGTTTCAAGCAGATGACAAGAACCCTTGGCCTGATACCAGTGAGTCCAAGAAAGAGTTTTCACATTCCTTACTCAGCAGCAGAGCAGCAGAAGAAAAGCTTCCAAGCTCCCTGGAGTGAAATATCAGCACTATGAGTCTGTGCTCAGTGATGAAGACATGGTTGGCGCATTTGGTTTTGGTAGATGAAAAGAAAGGAGAGAGAAGTCCTTAAAAAAAAAAAAATAGAGTAATTCTTGGCAAGAGCAGGTTACTTATTTCATACAGCAAGGAAAGCAGCTGGGAGAAAACTGTAACTTTCAAAATATTTGAAACTCATCACTGACAAAGTTTGGCACAGCTTGGATCTGGCACTTGCTTCAGGATTTAATCACTGTTCTCCTTACCTCTAGGAGAAATATCAGGAGTATACAACATATAAAGCAAAGAAAAACATATTCATTTTCAGTAAATAAGCAATACCTACAGGAGTACCTATGAAACCTAATTTTATTTTCAGCTATGAAAAGACAAAAAGCTGTCACTCATGCTTTTGCAGTCTTATAGCCAGTTAAACACTCTTCTGAAACACCACAAGGGAATGGAAATAAAGACTAATGTGATAAACAATCTGCATCCCATTTTTTTCTAACCTTCTAGCTTTTTAAGACAAAAGCCTTTGAAATCTTCCAGCACAGTTATTTCCAGGTTCTGGGTTTCTTGCTGCTACTTCTAATTAGTATCTGAGATTCCATTGCATTTATTTTTCACTTGTAAAACAGACACTTGAGGGGGGATAAACAGTCCAATGCTAGCATACCCTAACACAGTTAAATGCTAAAGTGATGTGCCATCTAATTCTATATAACATTTATTTTTACATATATCATCAGACAATGTTCATACACCAATTATAAGTGCAATAAAAAAGTCCTACAAATATTTAACAAATTTTAAATACTAGCTACGTTGTGTAGACATCAGGATTTCTTATATGCTTGTATAATACAATACTCATCCTTTTTAAGAGCATGATCATCCTGTTGTGAAGTTCTACTACCTGTCTGCTAAGTGTTCATACACTAAATTATTCAGTATGTCCAATTAAAATCAATCATGTCATATAATGTGATTATTTATCACACACCCCAAGAGAATAGTATCAATTCCAGAATTTCACACATCACTTATTTTAAAAAAGAATACAGTTCACACAGCAAAAATGTGAAGTAAACTCTTCTAAGTAGCAATCAAGAAATGCAGTGCCTACTAAAATCCTGAGTTTCATGCAAAATAAGAAGAGGACAGGGTGGCATCCACCCTGTGAGAGCAAGCGGGAGCTGAGACGTGTGGCTGAGCACAGAGAGAGGGGAGAAGGATGGGAGCCATGCACCTGGGAAGGGCTCGTGTCTCAAACCAGATCTGAACCTGCTCCCCTGGCACAGCACCAACCACTCAGTCTACATCATGAATTCATTTAGATTTACTTGTGTATCAGAGATGCTGGCCAAACTAATATATAAATAATCAATATAATTGACAACATGTATTGGCAAGTGCAAAACTAGTGATTTTTTTCCCCTTTAAATAGGTTTTTCTTCCATAATTATCCTTTAATGAATGCTTTTTGCAAAAGTCAAATGAAACATTTGAATAATAAGTCAGTTTAGAGAAAATGTTAAAATATTTCAAAGCTTAATACATTGAGGCAACTTCTGACTGATAAGTCATAGAAGCAAAACCCTGAGAGCAAACCCCAACAGTGACAAAGGCACTGCTTTCTACATCACTTACACTGCATCACATCCAGAGTGTTTTGCCTGTCATCCAGAGTAACTTCAGCTATAAAAGCATCCTGCCTGGCTTTGTATCCTCTGAGTTCAAAAAGATTTTCAGCAGCTTGAGTACAGAACCAGTTTATAATACTTTATTCTAGGATTGCTCATGGTGCCACTGGCAGTGACAGAAGCGATGCCTTCATCAGATGGCAGCAAAAATTGTGGTGACCAGGAGAATTCCAACCCGTCCTATTTTCCATTTGGACAGCAAATTAAATGGACAGTATTCCTAGTTCAGTTATTATGATGGTTTATTTATGCCCCTGCATCCTTCCATTGGTAACATACTGTAACAGAGATTGAACTGATGCATACAGAGCACGTGAGCTCAGAGACCAAGCTGTGGGAGTCATTCCTGCCCAGGGAAGGACACTAGAAAAGGGATTCTGCAATGAATTTCATGAGATAAACTGTTGTCAAGTCTAGAAGAATGCATAGAAAAGTACATTTCTAGTTTTCCTTCTGCATTTCTGCAGTAAGAAATGACTTTTCCAATAGCCCCAGGTTGCATCAACCAGAAAGATAAAGAATTTATTATTTATTAGTCTAACCCTTGGACTGATTTTTTTTATTTTTTTTTTCCCCATTCTTTTGGGTTTTTTCACCAGGCTTCATTCTGTTTACATCCAATTTCCACCAGGTAACATGAGGGCTGGAAGATAAATGGGTAACACTTATGGGGTTGGTTACCTGATGACAGTTCTAGACCAACTCATACAGTCAGAGAACAGAAACAATGACACTGAAGAGTAAAGGGACTATTAAAGTCAGCAAACCTGACCTCTTGCACATCATATTGGAAAACTAAACTATCAAAAAGCCAGAAATTCTAAAAGGCAGCAACGAGAAGACATAAATGTGCCAAACAGAGCATAAGTTAAAAACATGTTTTACAGCAATAAAAGGTGTACATGAGTCTATACCCCAGTACCTCATTAATACTACAAAGGTACTTGTAGATTCAATTTCTTCTTTAGAGAAGATCATTTGAACTCATTAAACACGACACAAGAACTGATAAATAAAATTTTTAACAGGGTTTTCTGGACACAGAAGTAAAGGAAGAATCTAAGTTTTTAACTTCTCCCTAAAACTCAGAGCTAGAAGGAAATTAACTGCAATCAAATGGAAAAAAAAAAAAACAAAAAACAAAAAAGCCAAAAACACACACAAAAAGCCACACAAAAACCCCAACCAATATCAACAACCAAACCCAAAACAAGCGACTAAAACCAAAATCCAGTTTTCTGCTATTCCACATTCGAGCAAAGAATCAGCAGCTGTTACCAATCATATTATACAGCCATGAGATAGAAGAAGAAGAGGAGCAGATGCCCTAACAGAGAAGGATGCTCAGTGCACAAAATGAATTTCCAAATGTGCTCCATCTTGGTGGGAAGCATCTTCTACAAGAAGCAACAGATAAACTCTCTTAACTGATAAGAAGATAGAAAAGATGTGGGGACTATGCTGCAGAACATAATTGCCATTGCTTGGGGCAGAACCAGGATGAATATTTATGATCTAGATAAAAAAATAAAATAAAATAAAAATGGTATTTACTTGCTTATACAGACAACAAGCCAAAATTCTTGCAAGTTGTTCACCAGGGAATTCCTTAAATTAATCTTTCCCCCTCAGAGGAAATGACTAACACTGAGAAAGACTGTTCTCATTAAGGAAGACATAAGAGATTATTTCAGCTCACCAACTGGTGATTCCTGTAAAACTGACAGACATACAAACCCAAAATATTCCCATAAAATGGAACAGTTATATTTCACATTCAGTCAACATTAAAGAGTTACTGCTATTCATGAAGGACCTGTGCAAGTAATGTTTGAGTGTTACAGGAAATTCACAGAAAGTAAAAGGCACTGAAGCAAAAAGTCAGTTCACTGGATTTCAAAAGCAAATTCATACTTACAGACAAACATTTCCCAGTCGCTTCAAATCTCCAGCAGACAAAATGAGCTGACAAACCTCCCTTCCTCATCCTGCTATTTTTCAATAGATGGAGGAGATATCTGAGTGGCTGCCCTAGGCATTTGTCAGGAATGATTCTGGAATGGAGACGGAGGTGTCGGAGCCTGAATGCAAAATCAGGGACTTTGTCATGAGCCCAGTGCACAGGGTGGCTGCACAAGGACAGCAGCTCTACATGGAGCATGAATAAATGGGGGGAGCAGAGCTTTCCCTCGAGTCATGGAGCACTCACTCTGACAGAAGTAGAGTGGCAAATGACAGGAAGGGAAGTATTGGTGACTTCTGTGCCACTCTGGCTACAAAATGAAAGTGTGGATTTCCTGCAGAAGCAACAGAACATCAGTGGTGTGACTTTCACCACTGGCTTTTTGTAATCTTGCAAGGACTTTAACCTCAGTATATTCTAGGGGCAGCACTTTATATGGTGCTACATGTAATACCTTGGCTGTAATTTTGCCTTTTAAAGCTACATACTAATCAATTTAATATGGTGTGTGGTACCACCATGCAGACTTCCCATTAAAAAAGGTCATTTGGAGGGTTTTAATAAGTCCTTATCACTTGGTGTCTAGTTTATAACTGTGCATGGTATTTCTTAGCACAGATTATCCCAGCATTGGTGTGAGGTCGTAGCACAGGCTATAATTATTTAAGTCAAAGACATGGGGCTCTGAAATTAAACTGACTTTGAAACAATACAACATCCAACTTAACTAAGCACCCACATCAACAACACCTGCAGGGAACACTGGCAGTCCAAGAAGGAAAATGAGTGCTTACAGCTTAAAATTCAGAATTCTGAGATGTCCGAATCCTTACAGTGATACAGAGAATTCACTTCTACTCTCTGCAGATTGTATTCTGATGCTGTCTATCACATGCTAGCCTGTGATATTTTTTTGAATGCGAAAAGGTACATTTTATAGCATATATAGCAGATATAACGTTAGCACTTCTTCCACAAATTTGAAATACAGTGATCTTAGCACTGAACATAAAAGAAGCAGAACCACTATAAAGCATATTAAACTCCTGTTTCAATTTTAATGATGCCCTATTTTTAATGTTTTTTTTAACAGAGAGAGGAGACACCTGACTTCTCCCTAGACATGTGATGACTGAGGATTCCTGCTTCTTCAATTTCTATCAATATTAACTGATATTGCAGAAAGGTTGCAGAGAGAAGTCTGAAAAAGCTGGGCAAAATAAGAGGTATATAATAAATTTCACAGATCTACAGTTAGAAATATTCATTAATTCCTCCAAAGGATTACTTTTTAGTTCTAAAAGAGAAATTACCTCAGTGGCAGAAGCTAGAGGCTCCTTAGAACTGGGTGAACCACACTAAGAATATGATCATTAGGAGAGCTAACTCTTTTGGAGAAGGTGAAGAGGAAAATAAAATCAGTTAGATCAGCTTTTGAAAATAGAGCTCAAGCTGTTTCAGCTGGAAATGTTTTACCCCTATGCCTTTTGACAAAACAGATGGTACTGTCACCCAAGCAAGCACAAAATCAGGTTCAAATAACCTCACTGGCAATTGCAATGGCTTTAAGCCACGTTGTAGAAGTAAGATCTGACTGACCTTACAGATAACCTGTCCCTGTCTTAACCTTTGTGTGGGTTGGTCCTGACTTTTCAGACTCATTGAACTGAAAAGAGGTTTGCCACATCTCTAAAAATGCGTCAGAAACACTACAAGATAGAAAAGAACTTTGTTTTCCTTCCTGTTCCATGAATTGCTTCTAAAACACTTTGTGATTCAGACCTTTACATTTGTTCAAAATAACTTAAAGTCTCATTTACCTCAAAGTTTCCCCATTCAACAAAAGCCTTAAACATCTCAGTATTTGAGCTGACCCACAGTCAGAATTTTTACATAAATGCACATACTTCCTTCTCTCTTTCTTCAGTTCAGCTGCTATAGCAAAACATTCAGCCAGTTTTTAGCTGAAAATGAGCAAGTTTCATACTGATATCAGAAAGGACAAAACACAATCACTTCAGCACCCACAGCAGCCAAACCCTGCTTTAACTACATGCAACTCTGGAAAAAGAACTGAGAACTGCTATTATGTCTGCGATCAATCAGTACCGTGAAAGGAAAGGCTTCCAGACAGTCACACAGTTGCTGGAGCAATCCTACTTCTCCCTCTAATTGTCTCAATTTTATTGAAGATGAAGAAGTAACTCATAGAGATGGCAATTCCATGCATACAGTGAATGCAGAAATACAATTCATATTCTTCTTTGGAGAAGCCCTAAAACAAATCCTATGGTGAAATCTAATATTAACTTTAGGATAAAATCAGTGTATTTCCACAGGCATCATAAGTACATATAGTATTGTATATATATTTGATACTAACAAACTTCTTTTAGAGGGAGTTATATAGGTGAATATATTCCCTTTCTAATTTGGATGATAAAAAGACTCTTTCTTCAGTGATATGCATCCCTGCAAGCCCCCAGCTGGGCATGCAGCAGAGAACTAAGAGTCACTCTTTTCTCACTACTGTTGCACACTCACAGGGGAGTAGAAACAATTAAAACTATCAGTAGAAATTAATTATTGTTTAGATTTTTTTCCATTCTCTCCCTGGGGATGCAAAGGTCTGCAGGTCACTTGTACTCTCCTCTTCCTTTATAGATAAATCAAATTGATTGATTTGTTTTGATATGGGGTAGAAAAATCTTGGCCACAAAGTAGAGAAAGCCTACCCAGTAGAAGAATCCATTTCATTCATTAGTTAAATTATTTTCTTCACAAATGTATCATTTCCTGCAGCAAGAAGTCAGATTGAATACAAAAATTACCTGACCTGTGCTATGAACAGGTAAATCATCTGACTAGCACCAATGGATCTTGGTTGTTGTATGCTTTTTATTAAATGTATATTTGAAAAGAGCAGTATGCCTGAGAAATCTCTCTTTACCACCAGATATTTTATAAGAAATGTGAAGAAACATTGTATAGTTATACCTGCTGGGCTGTATCTTTTTCATAGGATGAGCTATTCTGGAATCAGACTGCCTGTTCAAGTGTTTTTTCAGTGTGATTCTTTGTCATGTATACCCCATGTCCCCCAGCAAGACTTGGGGTGTCATTGTGATCTACACTTCCTCTGCCTCTCGTGGAAAGCAGCAGCCCCAACTCTTCTTTGATCAGGGCGAAGAGGAGGAGCTCCTCTCTGAATTGAGAGGTCTTGATATTTCTAGCATTTAACTTATTTTCCTTAAACCCAGCTAGGATTCCCTTTTCTCCCCCCTTGTTTTACCTCATTTCCTTTAGAAGAGGATTTATGAGGAAAAGCCCCACTGCTCACCATGACACCACATCAAGCACCAAGTGTTTGCACTGGGGTTCCAAAGCAACTCATGATTTTTTTTTTATTCCTTTAATTCCTACAACAATGTTACTTTCAGACTTGGAAACTATTAAAGATTTAAAAGTCCCAAGAATAGTATTAGAAGCCCACATCTGAATATTAACGAATCAGAATTAGCTGATGCATCTCCAAATATTAAGAGGGTAAATATCCACATGTAGGAAAACAAATTTCTGGTTGTATTAAGCAGTATTTTTAATACGATCTCCTGAATAATAAGTAAACATTAGAGCACTTTGGGTTGCCTATCCCATCCATAGGTTCAGTTTGGGGTGCCTCAGCTCCCAGTGTCTGCAAACATGGGACAAAGGATCTGATCAAGCAGAAGCTATAACACACCTCCTCTTCCTTCCTCACACCACCTTGTCCCTTTCCATACCTCCTGATGTGTGAAAAAATAAACATAAAAATGTAACTTTACTGATCTGTGCTTCCTCACAAAGCATTGAAAAAACCCCTACCTATTATAAGTAGAATGAAACCCACAGAAACATCCTGAAAGTTATAAAATAGGACTCAGTGATCTGCAAAGACAAAAAGAAGTCTGTTAAATAAAGCTCCATGAATGATTTACAAGGCCCAGAACTCCCTCTATTTCCAGCAGTGATCTCAAGCCAGTTTAATATTTCTAGGTAAATAATTCATGTTACTTTTGTTTCTAGCAATAATGCATTCTCAAAAATGCTGGCTGCACAGTAGGCTCTGCTCTTTCCTTGGATTTTCAGGCTGTGCTGTCTGAAAGTACATCACTTAATTCCACTTCCAGGAGTGATCATCACCTGTTTTGGAGTATGAATAAAAAGAAGGATGAATAATGACCAAGGTTTCAGGCATAACTTCAGCTGTGATATATTAAAATGGCCATGAACACAGAAAAGTAAAGTTGGTATCTGTCCATTAGATACAGGATCATCACAAATGATGGAGTATTTCTGAGAGCAGGCAGACAGTGAGAACTGAATGCTCAGTATTTTCAAGGACAGTCCCATGATAATGTGGAAAGGCACAGAAAGATTTGAAAGGACATTTGAGTTAAGAATGGTCTCCTAAAACAGACTTAGCTCTTGCACTTTGCAAGTATAAATTTTACAAACACTGATGCTCTTTGTCTCAAAAATTGTTCTTATATATGCCACATTCTGACTTGCTAGGGGAAGGCAATTATGTTACAATTATTATTAAGCAGGTTTTTGCTATTATACTGAAAAAGATCTTCCTATATACAATAATATAGTGCTGTTGTATCCTCCAGCCCACTACAGCTGTCACAGAGCTATAAATGTTACAAGGTCCCCCTATTAAAACAGCCAATTTTGGGACATTAAAATGGTAACATGGCTTTACACATGGATTTTGTTCTGAAGAACAATTACCCTGCACAGCTACCAGAACCAGCAGAGAAGAATACCTTTCCTGAGCTATCTGCAGAATTATCTTTACCTTCCAAAAATCGGTGGGAGACTTGAAATCTCAGGGTCTCATAATGTGGGCCATGATGGCTACCAGCGATTATCCCAATCGCCACGGCGATTTACGCCAGCGCTGCAGCAAGAGTGAGGAACCGTGGTGCCTCTTGCTATTTGTCTCCAGAGGAGCACAGCAGTGGCTCACAATGACTGCTCTTGTTATGTTTCTCCCTACCAGCTTTATGTCACAAAACTAAGATGCAAAGCCATTATGATCCACCCATGATAATGCCTGCTGAACTACAGTGTGCTCGGATAAAGCAGCTATTATGTCACTCAAACGTGCATGAAACCTCAAAATGGGAGGGAATACAGCTATTCTGAACACAGCTGAAATCCTATTCACCCTGATCAATGGGAATAAGTGGGCTAAGATCAATTACACCAAGCAATAATATTAGTATTGCAGTGATCAAGCACACACATAGAAATAGAGAAGCTTGAGGTGGGCTCAAGGAGGGCTAAGTTTTATTATTTGATATACAGTTGACGCAGAGACAAAAAAAATGTAATTTTCAATAATATTTAATACATATGTGCAGATGGGAATACCTCCTACGCATTATCTGTTTATTTGTATTGGTGATCTGCTTAAAGAACAGTCTATTAATCACATATTTTACTGCCATCAGCTTTGATTGCAAAACTGTCATGAATAATAAATAATTTCCTGTATCATCTCCAGAGGCTCAAGAAAAAGTACAGCAAATTCCTTTCATCCCCATATGTATCTCTCCCACAAATTTATGCCTCTTTCAATTTCAGCTCCCCCTCAAATGATGTATTCCAAGCTTGAAAAGGGGGAAGGCATGAGTTATCAGGGCATGCTTCACTCCTAAATATCAATCACAGTCCCTCACTAGCAGTGAAATCCACTTTATCATCACTAGTGGTGATACACTTCGATTCTGACAGAAGCCATTGAGACAGACTTTTAACAGCAACTAACAGAAGAACAAAACAGTTTTCAGCAATTGCAATTGGTTTCAATGCCAGGGTAATTTCACCTGATCAACAGAGACTGATTCAAGTTGGAACTCTGGACAGTTATTGATTTGAGTCTGGATTTTTTAAAAAGGAAGAGCCAACATCTTTGCCGCCAAACATTTCTGCAACTGTCATGTTTGAAGATCTAGATTTTGCAATATTTAAAAGTTTATGATAATCTGCGTTGATATCTCATGTTATTAGCTCTGCTGGCATTTAAGAACTTTTCCTATCACAGTTTTTAAAATATCCCTCTCTCTGCCAACTTAAAAGTACAAAGATAAAAATAACACAATTACATCAGGAATATAATTCATTATAATGCTATTAGTAACTTAATTTATACCATGCAAATTTACATTAGCTCTGAATGTGCTGTTTATTTATAGGGGTTTTATTTTTAAAGATACAAACAGCAACCATGCCAGATCAAATCTTCCAGTTTGAGTGGGTTTAATCTACCAATTAAACCTCCAAGATGTATTTAAAAAAAGAACCTGGTGAAAAATTGCCAGTACTCCTTTGGAAATACAGGTAATGTATCTGTACTTATGTTCTGGGTGCTGGCAGAAATGCTATGCAGAATTTATAAGCATATTTTAAATATATTTTAAGCAGAACTTTTGTTGTCTGCCTTATTCCTGTATAAATGAATTTCACTCTTTAGAGAAAAATATTTTCTAAGCACTGGTGCTAATTGCTCAGGTTTATGTCTCAGCTTAGACATATCCTTAGTTACTTCTTGTCTTTGTCACTTGTTCTGTCCTTCCAAGAGGCAAATTTGTATAACCCTGTCATTTCAGTGTGCAACACCACAGACAAGGGAGGAGTTTGCAATTGGGAAGTTGCCAAAAATCAGATTTCAGCCCAGTCTCTATACAGTGCAGACTGATATTAGAAAAGAATTCCAAGTTTAAGTAACTAATTATACCAAATGTAGGAATTTTCAATCTCTGTTAAGATTTCTGTGATCATCTTTAAATTCCAGCACTAAGCTTTGTCTGAAGGAAGATCTTCACATGCCAGGACCTCAGCAGAGCGTAGTGCACCTGGAAGTGTCTGGGTTTGGTTTTTTTCCCTAGTTTCTTTAGAAACTTGCAGATTCAATAGAGTATGGCTGACCCCTGCTGAGTTTCCAGCTCTCAGAGACTGCTCCAGGTCTGTGGTTAACTAACTAAACCAGACTCCCACGAGGAGCAACAACATCTGCAAATATGCAGGATGAAAAGGTGCTTTCCCCAAACAGAATTAGGAGCAACACCGTGATATTTCAGCCCAGCAGCCACAAGAGTTCCAGTGTGTCCCTTGGCATGTGATCACACTTTTTCTGTGGTTTGACTCTGCCCATAGGCACCTTTAGATTGGCTACTGATTATCACTGCAATACTCTAGCACACAAATATACAGAATGGGCCTAAACAGAAACACTCTGCATGGTTGTTATGATTTTAGAAAAAAAAGAGAAAAAAAACAAAGCCATTCTGGGAACATGAAAGCTAGAAACATATGAAAGTGAGGTTTTAGATTTTTTCCCCCTAGATGTCAAACTGCACTTTCAACTCCCTGAGAAGACGTAATAGGATAAAAGCAAGTCTGACAGCTATTCAACAACCCAGATCTTTCAGTAACAAAAAACAAATAGCAGTTTCCTGTGCACACTGTGAAGAGTAGCCAAGTCTTAGAAGAACAAAAACAATTCAATTGTTCCTTGTCTTAGGAAAAAAGTTCACAGATACAAGAAAACTGAATAAAGGCAAGGCACAAGTGTTCTCCTCCTCATTCTCCTTCACTCATTCAGGCAGTCTTCAAAGGAGACATTCATTGCATGAGCTTTGCCCAAGTGTGGGCACAGTAAACAAACATGTGAACTGAAGATGGATTCTGACAACCAAAAAATGCACCTTGATACTTTAACATCCTGATTAACCCATGATTTCTTTAGTGAATTTGAAGATATAATCAGCACATGAGTTATAACAATAACAACAACATGATGCACAAGTGCTTGCTTTTGTTTTGGGGGTTTTTTGTGTTATTTTTTAAAGAACACAAAGTCTATGGCAGGTCACTTGGCTAGACCATGCTCCTGCACTCTGGCCTTTAATCACATTTCCTAAATGAAATTTCCACTTTCAGTAACTTGTACAGAAGTCATCTACCACTTTAATGTGCTCTGCACTTAGTAGGTAGAGAGATGCCAATCATCCTGAGACATTTTCTTTCCTCCTTCTCTGGGAGAAAAGTGTTCAGAATTATTTAGTTGTCAAAATGCGACACAATAATGCAATAAATAAGGCTTCACTTGGTGCTGGATATGGATGAATTTTCAGAAGAGTATAATCAACTTCTTTTGGGTCACTGGAATGAAGAACTGAGCCTTCAGTCTTCCAAATAAATGTGTTCAATTCCTTAGGACCTGAAGCAAAAACTATGATCCTGAAAGCCCCCAATTATTTCCTAAACACAGGGAATCATAAATGGCAAATGAATTTACTTTTTAATGTCACCTTTTCCCAGCTGCTATAGCTTCTGTACATTCATTACACAAGCAGAGATGAACAGTATATCTACCTGCATTCAGACCCCATTCCAGATCAATACATTATCTGTCCCACAGCTCAAGTCCTCTGTGTTTTTCTATCCAGGCATTTGAAAACAGACAGAAAATGGACAGGGATCCTGGCAAACCGAGTAGAAGATGCTTTTGTTCACAGTCAGTTTGGCAGAAAATCTTTTAATCTAGTAACTGAATAATATTCAGCCAGGATACAGAAAAAAAACTTACTTAAAATCCATCTTCTCCTTAAAGATTTTATATTCCACCCCCTATCTTCCCTCAAAAATGCTTCCAAAGCTGGGAACCTCTCAACTGGAAGCAATATTCCTGTATTGAACCTGCCAATTCCACATCCTGAGCTGGAAGTCATCTCTCTGCTTCTACTCCTGCTCAACAGCTGCAGGAGCTGTGGGCTGGAACCACTTCCATGAGCTGGTTTTTTTGCCAGAACATCACACTAGAAACTCACATGTCCTTGCTCATCACTACAGGTGAACCTTTCTCAGAGTCACTGGTTTCTAAAATACAACATAGCAGAATGACTACAGCATAATCATTTCTTTCCAAGGACTACAAGTCTTAGTTTTAAAAGAAATACAAAATACTCTTGGAGTGCATATATTGTTTCTCTATATGACATAGGTATACAGATTATTTTTACTCTCATGAGGATTTTAGCAACATTTACAGGAAATTTTAGCAGCAGAGATTCTTTGAGCTCACTATTGAACAAACTGGGTAGTGTGGGACCCACACTCCATGGGGAGCCTCATTCAAACCCATTCTCATGACATTTTGACTTCCTACTGACAGGTACATTTTAAGGTCTGTCAGTCAGCTGATTCTTAATCCATTAAAATGCACTCTACTGCTATTTAGTTTCATGTGAGAGGTGAAAGACTTTGCTCAATTCTAAATGACATTTTAGAATTTTAAATATTTAGAATAGCAAGTGTTTTACTGAAAAGTAGTCATGGGCTCAAGTGTCCCATTTACATCTACCTTTCCTACAACAGAACAGATAAGCATCCACAGACTAGGTGGAATTTAAGTGTTTAAAAGCATGTCTTAGAGACAACAAACCTTTATATATAGCTAATAAAAGCCTATGTTTTAGTCTCTCAGCATTAAAGTCTTAGAACTAAAGCCAAAATTCTCCATCTCAAGTACAGGTTACAGAAAATGGGTAAAACAAAACCAGAGAGGATGGTTGGAAAAGCTCTTTGAAATGAAAAAATGACAGTGTGTGGCTGAATGGCTCCTCAGAACTAGAAATCCTTGACACAGAGAAAGAGAAGAAACTGCTAGAGGCTTCAAGAGAACGTGAAATACTGACCCCTCCAAACCTCAACCTACAGACGAGGCAGCCTCATTTCCTCCTGAGCTCTAAGGAGCTCAGCTACCTCATCAAGGATTTTATGTGGGGACTGGGAAGGCAATGCTTGGAGTTTCTGTACACTGAAAAACAAATTAACCATAAAATATGCCTCCAAATACATAAAAGAAAATTGGCCTCCACGATCGTAATTAAATATACATTATAGACAACCTTCTGACTGCATCTAGATTTCAGTTCTTTCAGAAAACAAACACTCACTTCACCACAGGCAATTGCAACTGCATTTCTGTGGGAAATTCCACAAGACACTCCTGACAGAAAGAGCTGATTTCATTCCTGAGAATTCATAACTAATTTAAATTTCAATGAAGCAAGTGCACACCTGTCTGCACATTTTGTTCCTCCAAATCTATCAAATCTTCAGTACCAAGCCAGTGAATCTTTCAAAGCAAAAAGCCAAGTAACAAAACAAAACAAAACAAAGACGAACCAAAGCCACCAATCCATTAAGTATTTTAGGAGTTTGGGATTTTAGCACCTGCCATTGAATTCTGTATTAGAAGCTGGTTGATATGTTCTATGCTAGAATAGATTTATTAGCAAAACAACAAAAACTACAATAAAATTTGAAAAAGCCAATATCATATAACAAACATTTTTACAATTCCCTCAGCCTAATATTTACTGTGTTCCAAACTGCCATGGCACTGACAAACATGTATCCATGAAAGAAAAAGAGACTGCATTTCAGTCTTTAATATAATTTTCACCAAACAAGGATCAAAATACTGTTTTTTCAAGATAAATGGATCCACTTTGGCTGGTAACAGTCTTTCATCAAATAACAAGTGTAATTTGAGTTTGTGCAGCTTTTTGAGGTGACAAAGCAGAGGAGTTTATTTGCTGTATTGTTTTTAATCCCACATATTTTCAAATATTAGATGACAATGATAAACACAGAGCAGTCAGCTATTTCTAATAATTCCCTGGACAATCTTTGCTATGCATGTCCTCCTCCAGAATATTCATGGGCAGGTGTATTACAATGACTTACAGGAAAGTTTCACTTTAAATGTAGACTTTAAATGTTGGGTCAGTGCAGAACTCTTGAAGTGATGTAAGCTGAGTCAAGTGCACTATTAATGAAGGAGCTGCTGAGTTGCAGAAACCATGTTCGTGTGCCAAAAAAACATCAAATGGACCATCACCATGTGACCCAGGGTTTTCACCATTTCTACAAAGGCATGGAATGAAAATCTCCTCGGGATCACCAAACAAACAGAAAAGACAGCAAAGAAGAATGAGAGGTCTTTGAGTGAAATCCCAAGAACCCAGGAGCTGCCAAAAAGATATACAAAAACCCTCATCCTTTTAGAAATTTCTATTTTTCATTTTGTTTGCTTGCTTTTTACATGTGACCTGCAGTTAATCCTGATGAGAGCCCTGATCCAACGCAAACAGTACTATACTAAAGGAATTGCATGTAAATCTCTGGGAAATTTGCTCCTTAAGAATCTCAAGAATCTCAAATTTATTTTGGTTTTAAGGATCCCTCTTTGTGCAGTAATACCATTGAATTCAATTCACTGAATTAAATTCTTTGCAATGACCATTCATGTAATGGTTACTCAAAATTAAGGTGTGATCCTCTGCACACTGTAACACAAAATCAGTTCAGAAAACTCAGTCTAAAATATTACAATTTCCCTGGTGTAAGAGTTTTCAAGGTAAGTCTGAACATGTCATGAAATCTTATAACATGTTTGTCTAAATGGAAAAAAAAAAAGAAATCTCTCTTACTAGCTAATTACTGCTCTGCAGAGAGCAAAGGAAAGCTGTATATATATTGAGAAGAGCTGTAGCCCAGCAGAAGTTATCTGTAGGCAGGAAGAGTGCTGGAGATCTGAGAAAACCCCCACAGATCCACATAACTGAGAAGCCTAAGACTGCCCCTGTACCTTCACAGAGTGAGGCTGATTTAGCTGACAGAGCCCTACCTCCCCCAGGAACATCTGAATAGTGATCTTCATTGTGGAAATATCTGGAGACTCCTGCTATAACAAAATGGTCCTTTCCAACTCACTTGTATTATGATCTTGAGTGCTGTGTAAAGGCTGCAATGTTTCATCTAAATTGGCTCACAAATATCAATATGGTGATTCACATGAAAAGTTATGCTTCTGTGCTTAAGAGTTTGCAAGCCTGAGCCTTTGTTCCAGATGTTTGCAAAGTGCTGGATTAGAATGGCTACAAATTTGTTCACAGATGTTTTTCAAAGTATAATATTCACTATTATTCATCAAGAGTAACTCCACTAAAATCAAAGACAGACAGGGCTAGAGCTGGTAGAAGTGAATACAAATCAAGCTGTAGGTCTTGCTTTGCTCTATCTCATTTACTGTCCCTAGTGGTAGAAAGAAAAACTAATTATACACAAGCAAAAGATTTTACTATGACTTTGGCATCACATAATTAATATCAGATTAATTTCTGATACATAGGAAAAATATTACAGACTCCTGTTCACAAAATGATTATTAATAAGCTTTTTTGTGTGGGTCAGCCACTTAACTCTTAAATAGTGGCCTTTTAATTAACAGGAAGGAAAGGAAAGTAAGTCATTGGAGTTTTGAGACTCCCCTTTAACCTTGTCACCTAAGGGAAAAACAGAGGCTGACATTTAATGGAAAGGCTTTGATATTTCAGACTTATCTTACACTGTGTTTTACACAACTCACTCCTCTTGTAAAGGTGAGTACAGACCCGACTGAGAGATGATGAAGAAAGAAAACTGACAGTGCAATGACCTCTGTGGTCAGAGCCAAAGCTAATAGTTCTGAGAACTGATCTTTGATTAACTTCTTCCTCCTCTTTGCTTTTTAGAGCCTTTGAAATCAGTGACAAAGTTCTCTGTGCTAACTCTAGTACCACTAGTTCTGTATGTACATGACGCTTTTTCAGAAGCAGCTTTGCAACAAATCCCCATAAAGAGTGAAGTTGTATTTCTCAATTCTTACTTCTCTGCTGCCTTAGCATTGCTACAACATGCCACTGAGACAAGATCAGAGAGAAAAACTGGCAGCCACACTCTCTGTGTGTGCAAACCAGGAATATTACCCTGCCTGGATGGGTTTTTTTCCTATAGGGACAAAAAAAGTGGGATAGAAAAGCCATGTGGTCTACCTGGCATTTCTGGTGGATTTGTCCCTTAGCAGAGGCAGGAGGGTGAGCAGGGTGTATTAAGTCACACACCACATTTTTGCTTTTCATGGTTTAGGAGATTGAGTCAATTCAAGGGGTTCATTACCCCTGAGCAAAGATACAAGTCTGGGATATAAAATACTATGGTTCAGTTTCTTACACTAATATAGAGGTCTCACTTAATGGCAGACTTATTACTCCTATTCTGACTCATTTCTTCAGCTATTAAAAAGGGAAAAAAGCATTTTCATTCCTGCATAGGTAGATATGATCATACCTGTAGGGCAATTCAATAATATGACAAAGGAGTTTACAGGAAAATACAAAAATAATTACAAAAATAATCCAAAAGCTGGTCTCTTACTCCTGTCCTTTGATTGCACAGATGTGACTACAGAACATCTGTATGATGGGACTGATCACAAAAGCCATGACCACCCCATATAGCAAGGAACAATATTTTTATAATTTAATGTGGTTTTAAGAGTCCAAAAATCATCACTGCCACTGCAAGTTGCCTTCTGTGGTCAGTTAGTAATCAAATTATTTTTATCAAATCAGTTCAAGTAAGTGAAAAATGTGAGCATTTGTTGCGTGACTACTATGAAGTCACAGCATCTATTTTTTATAAGGATTTTTTAGTAAGAAGCTTACATGCACGCAATGATTTCTTGCAGCTTATACAAAATAATGATATTTAAAAATTAAAACAGACAGGCAGACAGATTCCAGCCATTCCAAATTCCTTCCTACATGAGATTATTCTAAAAACCTAAGAATAAATGTTGACTCCACGCCACCCCGCCTCGGTGTACAACTACAGCCACTGTCCTGGAGCTGTCAAAAAAAAAAAAAAAATCCCCCTCAACAGTAATTACATTGGCATTTGATTCCAGTATTTTTCTTACCTTCTGTTTGACTCCAGAATTTCTAAAAGACTCATTCTGTTAATCACATCCCAAGAAGCTCATATGTATATTTTTGTTAAAGTGCAGAAAGAATTCCCCTGATATTAAATGATCAGAAGCTGACTGGCACATTTACTCATCAATTTCAACAATGGCCCTAGGTTACTGGCTTTTTTGGGTCTCAGAAACCTCCAAGCCTGTGCTTTCCATGAGGCATTAACAGCTGATGTGACACAGCATTAACAGCCTGACGATGCACCTAAAAGCATTAAAAAATTCTTATATAAAGTATTTTAATACCCACAACTCCACAAAATTAACTGAGAAAAAATAAAGGAAGAATTTTATTCATGAAATCATTTCAACAAATGTACTTAACTCATCAAATTTAAAATGGCTAGGAGGAGAAATGCAAGTGTGATGAATTTTAAGCCCCATTTCACATTCTGATCAGTGCTCTTTGTTTAGGCCTTTGTATATACAAATCACTTTGTTCTTTCCTGTTTTTTATCACCCACTGTCCTTTCTTCTGCACACAATGAGCTTCTAAATTTTGAGTCATCTAGTTATATCTAACCTTTATAGCATTTTTCTTCTGATGGATGCATTCTTATGAAATGAAAATTGTTCTATAAAAGTAGAGATTTTTCAATAAAGAAGTGCTCGGTATGCAGTAAGAAAATGCTAATCACATGAATAGTTTTTCATTGCATTTATGCAGCATAATATTTAATAATGTGGGTTTATCACAGCATTTCACTAAATGATGTAAAATTCATTACTGCAATATAGAACTCATTCACTCAGTTGTTCATGAGCTGTTCTCTCTCCTCCACAGCCTTGCATTCTAACTTTCAAAGTACAGGAAGAGAAAATGTTCTGACATATAAACTGGGAAGCTGCTTTGGATAGGCTATTACTTCTTAGTGATGGGCTCCAAGCATGTTTTTTTTTTCTTTACTTCTCCTGGGGTTGTGTTTTGAGGGTTTTTTAAAATTAGTTTAAATCTCTTGTACTACAGAAGACTGGGTAAGAAAAATAAACTAAAATAACAGGGAATGCTGCTTGTTAAACTGACTGGATGTGAAACCACGAAGATTCTGGTAGCAAACATGGAGGTGAACTCCTTCAGTTGGCTCTAATACTGAAAAAAAAAAAAAAAAAAGACATATTGCCTGCTGCCAGACTGAAAGTTTCTTTCTGTCTAAAATATGAAAAGTAACCAGGGAAATTACAGACATATGATCATATTTTTTTTCTATTTCTTCCCTAGAAAATATATGAAAATATTTATGAGGGAAAATACTATTCCAATTGCCCAAATTAATGGTCAGCATATTGTATGACACTAGTAATAAGGTAAGAAAAGATTATCATCTTTAATTACAAAAAAAAATTTGAATCAATTATTTTACTTAGCTACCGGTGAGCAATTGCAAAGACTATTTTCTCTGCTAAGAAAAGATAATAAAACCAATTATAAAATTCAAGCACCCACAGAAGTACTACTTTTCAACATGTAAATACAAATATTTTTCTTTATAAAATTATTTTTATAAGCTTTTCTTCAACAATCACATTGTGTGCAGTCCTATCTATTTTAAAGTAGGTGCCATATTACTCACTTTTGAATAGTCCTTATAGTAGCTGACTCTCAGGCACAGGTGATGCTTTAGACATTGAGTGCTGAATATAAGAAAGAACTTTTTTTGACATAAACCACTGTACTACCATTGAAGGACCTCTTTCTATCTTGGGATGCATCTTTTCAAGTTTTTGAATTAAATTTGTATTAGCATTTCATGGACTAGCACCTTAAAGTATTGCAACCATTCAAAAGAAGGTCCATTATGCTTTCTTCATGAATTTTAATTGTGTTGAAGTCAGTGTCCTATAGTTGTAGACACAATAGTGAAGATGTATCAAAGAAACAGTTTCTATACCAAGAAAGAGTGTATTTTAATATAGAAATAGCTTTGTTATAGTTGGACATAAAAATAAAGACAAACTAGTGAGGAAGAAAAGCTTCCTTGCCCTTCAGATGTTTCTTTCTGCTTTAATTAAACAGAAGTTTGATTTTCAGCGGCCTTGCTTGCCGTGAAGCCACACAGTAAAATACAGTAGGATAAAATGCTACTGAATCATAAATGCTTGCTTGACTCAGAAAATAGTTACTAATAAGCTGAAGAAGAATCTGAGAAGAAAACATTTCATCAGAGCCTTCAGAAATGCTCTCCATCCATGTTCCCTGCCGGCCTTTTCTCACTGCAGTTTGGACATGTGACCTCCAAACCTGCAGTCACTAAACTCCCAATGCATCAAAAAATCCACCCTCCTCCCCCAGCCTGGGATAGGGCTGGCAATACTCATTGAGCAGCCAGTATTTATAACTCACTGTCATTAGCAGTAATAACCAAACATTGTGGCTGAAAGAAGAGACATTGATGAGATCTTAGCATTATGCACTCAGATGTTCGACTGTGAAAAATGTTCTTTCTTCAGTGAAGTGGTTATTCATTCTGGACCATTCTGGCAAGGGCAGTGAATCACTTCCCCTAAGAGCCACTGCACTTGCAACACAAAGGAAGTCACAGTGACATGAAGTCCCTTCAGCCAGGCTCACACTCCTCCAAACCTTCCCTGTGGGGCACAGGGAAGAACCTTTATACTGAAGAATTCTCAATGCAGAAAACTGTTTAGCAAATGTTTTCTTTAGTCAGATTCTTGCAAATCTATGAACAGAGCTGGTCAAAAAACTTGTCCCCTGAACCTGAATATTCTTCATCTATTTTCAGTGTTATAGTGGATACCAAAAAAATTCAGAAAAACTAACAGTATAAGAAATAGGATTCTTGGCTATTAGATTCCATTCCCACTTTATAAGCAGGATTCTATCCCATTCACATTTCTTGCATGAAATCCTACCCTCATGGAATAAACACAGACACAGTGCAGCAACAGAGTCCCAAGGATGACTGAAAACTCTAAGATTATTTGGAATTCAGATATTGATGAAAAATGACCTAAATTATGAGTGAATAAATACCTAAATAGACATGGATTAAGTTATGAGTTGATGCAGCTTCTATTACAGTGAAATCAATGGCAAAATTTTTAATGCCTGCATACTCAGTAAACACAAGGTGGTGTAAATTCTTTACTTCTTACTGGGACCATGTCCATGATTGCTGCTGAGTTTGTCCCAGGTTTGTCACTAAATATGATATCCAGTGAAACAAAACTGGTTCAGGGTTTTAACCAATCCATCAGAAATTCTACTTTTCTTGAAAGAAATGTAACCTGATATTATCTTTTTTTATTTTTTTTTTAATCAGTAGAGGGAGCGGGGAAAAAAAAGCAACCCAACAAACCAAACAAGTATTAATGCAAATAACTGTACATTAAATTAGGAAAAAAGCAGCATAGCAATCAAATCAAGGCTAATCCAAAAAGCTGACTTCAGTATTGTATTTGGATCAAATAATCTAATTAGTTAGATTGTTGGATTAATACAAAGTTAATAAATCCTTTTAAATCCTAAGAAAGCTCTAAGAAAGCTCCTGTCAGTTGAATTATAAGCCACAACTAAAGGCTTACAACTAAATGCAATAAAATCTTTAATTTAGAGCCAAATAAGTATTTTAATAGCAAACTCCTAGTAAATCCCGAATTGATGGTGAACCAGGACCATCATTTTTTTCCCAGCAGATCTTACATGTTACATTCCCTTCTTCTTCCAGCAATTAAGAAACTGCTATGCAGGCTTAAAGAAAAATTCTGATGAACTGAAGTAATAAAATTTCTGTACACACAATGTACAGTACTATTTTAGATTCTTCAGGTCTCAAACAGTACAGCAGACACTGCATATTCCCTAAGCCAAGTTTTAGAAGTGTTCCAATCATTAGAGTATTTTCTACCATAATGGCTTTAAAGATTTTGTTTATACGGTCTTACACACACCCATTAAAAAAATCTGGAAAAAAAAGGATTACAATAAAAATATCAAATTAGATACAAAAAATGTGCACAGACTCTCCTCACTGGCAAATACACAGATGCCCCAGGAAAAATAGTCCAGGACTATTAGGGTGCACAGCTTTTACTTCCTTTTTGCCACTAGAAACCCTGCAGCTGTGAAGATCTGCCAAAGGCTATTAGATATTATTCTTTGGTATTGCAATTTTCTCTCAGTTTAGTCTTGGGATTCTGGTATATTAATGTTTTAAGTGCTCTGCTGAACAGCAGAATGCAGATTTTTGTATTTCCCTTCTCTCTCACAGTCATAGAATACAGAACACAGTCATAGCCTCAGCTCTAGTCATATTCTGTACAAATCAGGCACAAAGCCTCCCTCCAGAGCACACCAACTCAGATTTGCAAAGTCTACTTCTCCTAGCATCAAATTGGAAAAGCTAAAAAGCTTAAAATTTGTAATTATGAACCACAGAAACATCAAAGGATTTAGGAGGCTAAAAGCATATTTTTACTCTATGAGGTTTTTATATCCTGAGACACCATCTGAAATGAAATCCAAGGAATAACACCTTCACCAGGCAGCTCCAGATCATGGGCTGGAAGAACCTTTCATTTGAGCAAAAAGAACAAAGCTAAATCAATTAATCTCAATACATTCCACATCAGCTGCTCGGACAATCCTTTTTGCCTTCCTTTTACAACTCTGTCATCCCATACTGGGATATTTTACCACTAAAAAACAAAACAAACAAAAAACCCCACAAGACTATTTTGGAGACATTTGGCACAACTTGACCTTGAAGAAACTTTTTGATAACATATTTGTCACCAATTTACAGAACACTCATCCCAAAAGTTTATAGCAATTGCTAATGGAATGGAACTAACAACCACAGCTACTCAGCATTCATCTATCAGCACCATTAAAAATAAATTTTAGCTCTTTATGACTAGATGTCACCATTCATCTTGCAAACAGCTAAATTTACTGGGAACTAGGCTGTAAGTCAAACAGGCCACCTTTGAAAGTTTCAGTCTGAGAAGAGAGCAGGTATTTCAGAGCATTACAAAACAGAAACCATTTAAGAACAGAAATTAAATTGTATGAAAGGACTGTGCTATCAGGCACAAGGTATTTCACGTACCTGTAATTGTAGTGTGATAAAACTGTACAATAGTGCTGTAATCAAACATTCCAGAAAAAAGAAACCTTGGATGCTTTTTCTACTCCAGCACTACACTGCTGTCTTTTTTATTAAATTATATAAAAGCTTTTTACCAACCACTTTCTATTCCAGCATGCAGGCACTTAGCTAACCAGAATTTAAAGAAATTAGAAAAGAGAACAGGGCATTTTTCAGAGTCACAATCTTTTCTCCCTTCAATGCCTTTTTATGAATTGTTTTCCTCTTGTTCTTCTTTCAGCTCAACATCATTATGTTATGTCAGTTGTCAGAAATGTTGAAGCTACAGGCTCCTGGGCTCCCCTTCAGTATCATTCTCTATTTAAAAAAATCTCAAAGATCCTTTCATTTCTGTGCTTACTGAATTGTTACTTCAGGTGATCAAATAACTGGGATTAGAATCCCTGTGTAAATTTTATAATCACATAGTTTTAAGCTATGCAGCATTGGATTGCACAAGACATGTTGGAGACTTTTGATGTCCAGTTTGGGAGTCAAATACCCCACTCGTGGTCAAGTGCTTTGCCTATTACAGTCTGTGCAGCACTCAGGATCAATGAATGCTTAATCATTCTATCCAAAATTAATTCCCTGCAGCACGAAGCACTGAAAAACCCCGGCTCCAGAATGTACCAGAGGGTGATACTGTTGTCAGTTACCTGAGAAACAAAAGACAGTTTCAAATCCAATAGAAGAGGAGATTGTCTGCCTGTCCATGTCCCTACAACCCTTGTGCCAACACAATCACATCAGAGTATGAAAAGAAGGGAGAAAAAAATGCAGCACGACCAACAAAACCTACTCTATGCAAAACTGTAGAGGATAAAATGTTCATTGCATATTACACAACGAGTTCCATCTCTGGACTACACAACACTTGATGCAGCTTTGAACCAAATTGATTTTGCAGTTTCCAAAGAAAGAACGCAAAGGTGATGAGGCTGGAGGACCACAGAAACTGTCAATAAAACAAAAGAGGAGTCATCTGAATGTTAATCAAAAGCTCCTGCTAGTTCCTCCTGATAAATGGCTGGAGGAAGGGCTGAGAAACCTTGGAAGAATTTCAGAAGTTTAATGTTAATGACAACAAATGGAAATTATTTGCATCCTCTTGGACAGAGGATACTCAAATATTCAGGACTGTCTGATCTTGTCTTGAATTATACAACATAATGATTATTTATCCAAAGTATATCAGAAGAGTTATATATCTAACACTGCCAAAATAAAATAATGAAGCAGATACAGCAGCAGATAGAAAGACATAACATTTAATAAAATTAAAAAGATGAGACTGACCTTCACAACCATAGAGAAGTGACCTTCCTGTATTTGTTAATTCAGATCTTCTAGGACCACAACCTTTAGCAAACCATATTTATGCAGACTTTACCACTGCCAACATTTCATTTTTAAAAGTCAGACTCCAAGGACTAATGATGGATGAACCAAAGTGATAGTCCATCATCACCAATATTACAGCACTTGGTCTTTTGTAATAATGATTATTTTAGTAATTAAATGAATAAAACCAACATGAAGGTCAAGAGCAGAGTCAAGACTTTCTGGCTCTCATTTTTAACCCAGAATCTCATTGTACAACCTAGAGACATAATTTGTAGTTATTTTTCTCAAATATTTGATTCAGATGTTTATGAGTTTTGTGTCTTTGTTCATCACTGCAATATTCAATATCAATCTAAATTAGTTTGATATAAAGAAAACTCTAGAAGGCTTTCAGAATTCTGTCTTCGTTTACATGGAAGTTTGACACTCTGCAGCTCCTGCAGAGCAGACTGGGTTTAGTCGGGATTTTATAAGAAACAAGGGAAAGACGTAATAAAAGCAAGAGCCAGAGCATGTAAGTGTTATGCATGGGGAGGTGGCTGCCTACAGATGATCACACCAAGATTTCCTCCACTTGCTCTCCTTAGCTCAACCCCATTTCTCAGCTATTTCCTCTGCCTTTCTGTGTACACAGAAGAGAGGAAGTTGCCCAAACTCACTCACAAAACTCCATTGCAAGAGCGATTCCATCTCACACATTCCAAAGACTGTGTTTCGGTGATGATCAGCCTCTGTGATGCCACCACTAAAGGCTGTGTGTACCAAAAAGAAACGTGCTTTTGCCAGGTGCCTCATTGGCAGCAGACCAAGGAATGCAGTGTCACTTTTCTTATCCCCTCAAGAGCAGCAAGGGAGGTCAACCAGAGAATCGTCATGAAAATCAGAAAAGCCTTTAGCATGAAAATAGATCCTCATTTCATTGAGTCTCTTCTCCCAAAGTGACTGGAGGAACAGCTCAACAGCACAGACAACAAAATGAGGGAAGTAGAGACAATGATGAGGTTTTGGTGTCTCTGAAAGAGTTTCAGAACTAGTCTATCACTGAAGCCAAAAGAAGTAGGCACCAGACAATAAGAGTCAATTTCAGTTCATAAATATTGCTGCCCATAATTCATGCAGTGCTTTTTTTCTTTCCCTTTTAAATGGAGACCATTCCCAAAGTTTTGCTTTGGTGCCAGGGAGCTGACCCAGCCTAAAGCTGTTCATGGAACTGAGCCTGGGGCTGGTCTTCAGGCAGAACCACAAATTGGAGTCTAAGTTTGTTCTGTGAAGACCAACTTTATACCCCACCCCATGACAGTTCTGTGCAGATGACAGATTATATTTCAACATTCATGGTGCATTTCAGCACTTTCCTTTCTGTTTTCTAGCCCACAAACCCAAGGAACAAAATGCTGCCAGCAGAGACAAGCACAAAGAGGTATGCACTAGGAAGAACATTTTAAATAATGTGTTTACAAGATTGAGTTCTGAATTGACTGCAATTAGGGGAAAAAAAAAACAACACAGAAAAAACCCAGATATTTTATGCTTTCAGTGTAGTACAGGGTCTGGCTGTGAAGATCAAACTTCATAAGAGAAGGAGATGTGTTGAAAAGTACATGTTAAAACCAGCCATTTTATATAGGTATATGTTTGTTTCACTCTCTATGACACAAAATAATCTATGAAAAGCAAAATAATGCAGTTGGAAACAGAAAACATAAAAAAAATTAAGATTAAACATTCAATTCAAGAAAAATATCTGGATAATGCCTCAAGTACAATGAGAAACTACGTATATATTGCCTTTTTTCTCTGAAAGAGAAGTGTTTCCTTGATGATATTCAAATGAAGGCATAACATGGATAAAAAAGATTTTCCTCAGAACATATAATGAACCTTTTGATCCTGCTGTCACGGGATATCTTGAGGCAACCAGAAATTAGACTCAGCAAAGCTTTGACAGCACATTTATGGTGAAAGCATAACCTTGAGAAACATTTCCAAAGTCCTCCTGATTTAAATTGTACTGTTCTAATAACCTCTGGATCACAATGAAACAGTATTTCCCAGAAACAGAGGAATTTGCCTAGTGTGGGATTTCTGGTAGAAGAGATCACTACATGCCTAACTTCATGCCTAACTTCATGCTCTCTGTAACTTTATTTCTTTTAAAGCTGGCATGTCTTTTAGACATATAAATGTCTTTTAGATATTTATTTTATGGAAAGGCCAAAGCACCAAAGAACAAGAAATCCATCTCTGGAAGTTTATCCTTCTGTCTGATCTGTGAAGTGAGGCCACTTCACTGTCAGCATCCTCCACCCCAGTGGGAATAAATACAGCAAGTGAGACACAGGGCACAAGGGCAGAGCCCACCTCCTTCCCTTCTCAGAATTGTCATTATTTGTATTGGGGCTCCCGTGACATGATTTTTAAGTGACCCCATTAACCCATATAGACAATATATTACATCCTACACACATATAAAACCATGTAATATGTATGACCGCTTTTCAGATAAAATTATTTTTAACAATATTTTAGCATTAACTGAGAGACAACCATCATGCTTTGAGTGTTTAGAAGTCAGGTTTAGAACTTACAGTTTGCACTAAACCCCACAACATTCAAGTCTTAGGTATCCTGACAAAAGCTACAAACACTTTTGTAGAACTCTGCCTTTGGAGTGGCTTCTTATATCTTATTAGATAATCATCAGACTTTCAGAGAAAAATGCTGGCTCAAAAGTCCTTCAACAATCTGCCCACACACAGCTGAAGTACTAATTTAAAAGCTGCAAAGTAACACTGTCAGGTATATGTTACACCTTCCATCACAAAGGGCTCATTCTTAACAGGCAAGCTGCACTGCTGCAGAAAACTGAGGAGTACATTCAGAAAACCAACCTGTGCAACCTGCCACATTTCTAACTATGCTCAGACTGATGTAATTCACACATTTAGATTGTTTACTGGTATTTTTCTTGGCACATCCTGGTATTCTCCCTCCTAACCCCAACTGCCTAATCAGTCCCGTGTCTTTCTCACTAGTTCTGAGATCCTTTTGCTCTTCATCTAAATTTAGGCTACAAGGATTTTATGAAAGGTCTGTTTCTGCAAGATGCTGACCATTACAGCTCCTGTAAAAATAAGTGTATTAGTTAATAAATGAATTTTCTTACGCTCTTGATGCTCCTTTGTGTTAGATGTTTTGCCTAAATTTATCCTGCAGGAAGAAAAGCAAAAAGAGATTGTCCATTTTTGGGAACACCTGATTATTCAGGTGCCTACTACTTTGGATTCAACCATGTTACTGATGTTAATAGAACTACATGTGCATTCAGACCATTCATTTTCCAGTTTAGTAAGGGAGGATCTCCTTCTTTGTCCTCAGATGATTAGGAAACAAAGATTACATCTAATTCCTCCCACGTTGTGTGATCAGGAAAAGTAAGATAATCAATGAAAATAAATTCTTGAAATCTAATTTACCTTCCTTCTCCAACTGTGCACAAGGTCCTACAACACCAACACACAAATGGGATGGCTGATCTGAGCACAGAGGATCCAAAATTTCTACAGTGCAGGGCCACATGCAGCAACCATGAGTTCCTGAATCAAAAACTTACTGCAACACTGACATTTTCACTTTAGCCACTTAATTACTTAGTCTACTTCTGTTAAAAAATACTATAACCTCTCCAGCAAAATAATATTTAGATTCCCATTGCAAAGAGTAAAGCTTAAAAACCCCAAATAACCTCTGGGAGAATCACCTACCATGAAACTCATCACTAATGGTGTATCTCAACAAGACTCTCACCTAAGGGTTTCCCCACTAATCCCTGACACATTAAATATGATGGAGTGGGGCTGTCAGTGCAGTGTTTTTACAGACCAGTGTGGAGCACATCTCACTGTGCTCTGAGGAAGAGAATTCAGCTCCTCACTGAGTCATGCAAGCATGAAGGGCTGACCTGTGACCTGGGTGCACTAACACAGCTCTTATCCTGCAGCTCTGGACAGCCAACAAGGATTTCCACCTGCTGCACTTTGGGCACATCTGAAAGAAATGGGACAGAGTTGTCCATAGAGACAAACTAACAAGAGGCAAAGCTACGGAAACAGATGCATGCTCAGCCTCAAGGTAGATGCGACATAAGTTTACAGGAAGAAAAGCAATGGGACTGTTTTTTGGCAGAAACACAGGATCTTGGTAATTTCCAAAAATGTAAGAAGCCAGCATCCATGAAAATATGCTTTTCTTCTCAATTCATAAGGTGAAGTCACAATTGCTATGTACATAACCTAAATTATTAAATCCTATGCTGTTGGAGAAAAACAATCCCTGCCCACAATGGTTCAAGTGCACGGTGGAAAACAAGACTTTTCCTTGAATTTTTCATTTCTTCACACAGCTTCGTAATTTAAAAATGAGACTGACTTGCTTAGGCAATGTTGAGCCTGTAGAGGAAGAATATTTCAGTGTAAGCTTATTGTAACAAAAAATAATTAACCCTTGAGAGTCCTGGACATGTGTTGCTATGAAACCAAGGTGAGAGAGGCAAAACAAACAAATCCCTCAAATCTATTAATAGAGTTGTAAAATAAAAGAAACCCTAGATTCAAATATTTTATCTTTGGGTTTCAAATTGTTTGTCAGGATAAACTGTCAGCTAAAACTGCTCTAAATTTGTGATCGCTCACCAACTACAAAGTTGTGGTAGTGATTTGCCTCATATTACCTCCCTGTGGGCAAGTGGCATTTTCTGCAGAGCAATTCCTTTGAAATTATTTCACAGATACTTTTAAAGGTTTACCATATTTCCAGGCATAGTTCTTGCTCTGGCAGATACAGCAGGGAGCAGGGCACAGGCAGTGAGCATTCTGACCTGGTTTTATTTATTTTACTTACTTAGTTTAAGCAGCTCTGTCTGACTGGGTGCTGATGTGCACAGGAATATTTAGTTTTTCAGGAAAACACCCTTTCTTGAATAACACTCAGGGATTCCATAGTCCTGTCTTTGGATTTTATGGTTATCTCCAGCTTCAGCACATTTCTTTATGTTTTATCTAAAATTCATCATTCACTGATAAGGCAGCACATTAGGGCAGGGGAAAATATGGAGGCTCAATAATAAAGTTAATGAAATTCACTTGCTACACCAACTCCAAGCAGCTTGAATTCCCTCAACATTTCTGTCATTGGTTAGAGCACAATCACTTCTTTTTTGCACTAAGTGCTAAATACTGTCATTTAGACACTGACAGATAGGTGTACATGAAAAAAAAAAGGTGATTGAAAAGATTTTGTCAGCAAAATTGTACTGCAGGCCTAGATAGTGCTGTAAGATATTATTATTCAAATGCCATTAATTTATGTTTTGTATTGACTTGAATTTTTTTTGCTTTTAGCTTTTTGGGGAACTGCTTATTTAAAAATGGCATGCAAAGAAGAAATTACTATGTATTGAGGCTAGGGCAAGAGGTGGCACCATTCCAGAAACATGTATTTAATCTTTATAGAGCTTCATTCAGTAGAAACAGGAGAATGTGAGTACATTCTTCATAAAAGCATCATAATAATCAGCACTTTTCATGACATTCAAGTTAAAACTGCCCATCAATTGCCACTTTAAAAAAATAACTTTCTGATAAAATGTTAGCTTAAAGTAATCTTATTAAATAAGAATCAGTCTCATTCAGTATTGGGCACATGTTTAAAAAAAACACACAGTGTTCAGGACCTAAAACCCAAAACCTAACACACAGCTGCCATTAGATTCTTGAGTATCCCTCTTCTTTGCATCGAATCCTGAAAAAAACAGCACAGACAAAAATCTGATTTGTTGTACCTACTGTAAATGAGAATATTTGGTTTTTATCAGAGAAGTTATGCAGCACCAATCTTTAATCCCAGTCCAGGAAAGTCATCCACCCTTACTGCAAGACTTTAGAATCAACTCCATGGCACCTCTGAGCTACCATGAGATGAAATAGGAAAAGACCATAAAGCAAAAGTTCTCCTCTTCATTCAAATCAATTAAATAGCCATCGCAATGAGTTTAGCACTCAACTGTAAATGTCCATCTAGACACACCACAAACATTTTTGGACTGCTCTTAGTAATCAATTAAGCCCAATTAAAAGAGATCAGCAATGTAGGCAAATCCTGCAGGATTTAATATACATATAATGCAAATTGAATCAGCAGATTTTTTTTATTTTTAATTAAACTTTACTCTTTATTGGTACCCAGGAGTTTCGGGTGAAATAATTTTATTGTTTTGCAGAAACATTTTGCAAGCCTGGAATGTATTTCTCTCAGGGTTTGGTACTGCAAGGCAGTCATCACCATTATATGCAAGATGTATAGAGATAAATACTGGAACAATGCTCATGATGGATTTCCCAAGCTAATCAATATTCCTGGTGAGGAGGAATGTCCTGCAATAGTAAAAGCACAGGAAAGGGAGCAAAGAAAGCTGAATTCACCTAGCAGAAACACTCCCTTCCCACAATGGTATGAAAATTCTATGAACATAAAAATCAGAGAAGACAGACCCAGAAAAGATGTTAAGAAAGCATTTATTCTCCTGTCTCAAATTTCTTCTCCCCTGATCTTTTCCTTCTGCAACTTCCCCTGCTCTGCTAAGAACCAGCTGTATCCAAACCACTCGTGGAAGATGCTTGTCTCACAATCTCATTTCTCTGCCTTTGACAGTGCTTTGCTTGACATCACTGAACAATCTTTGACCACAAAAACTGGAGTCCTGCTTGGTGAAATGAAACTTCCCCAGGAGGGCACCTGATGAATTTCTGCAACCAGACATCAACTGGGCTGAAATAAAACATCCCTGCCAGCACACAGGGTGGGAGCTGGTCCTCACACCAGCTGATTCCCTCTGAAAATCCTCTGCTGCAGGCTCACACTTGCTCATTGACACTGACACAGCCTGAAGCAACAATCTCTCACCATCTCCACCCTGGAAATAAGGAGTTTATAATTCTTTCTCTTCAGCTACTGCTTTCATTTCTTCAGTGTTATGCCTTAATTTCCTCATGTCAAACCAGGGATAGTGATTGTGCTTCTCATTGATAAAGGACAATGATAAAGAAAATATATTATGGAGATGATGCAGATCTTCAGTGAGGTTATTATTTCCATAAGACCCCTGCTCAAAGAAACAGCTCTTTTTGCACTGATGCAAAGGGAGGAACTGCAGACTACTACTGGGTAGTGACTTCTTAATCCATCCAAACTTTGGCTCACAGAAAAACCTCCTTTATGAAAATATTCATTGTAAATCCCAGGTTCTCTTTAAAGACCAGGAATTATAGTTGCATACGGCCCTCAGTGAAGAACTACGTCACACTCCAATCTTCATTTAAGAGAATTTTTAAGTTTACATGCACAGAAAAAAAAGAAGAAAAAAAAAAAGATGGCACCAAACTTAGGTATGGCAGTTGATTTTATGGAAGAAAAAAGTTATTTGGTGTTTAGGTTATAGATCTAATATACCCATAACCACAGATGGAAATCTTTGTTTCTGACACCAGAATTATTTAAACCTAATCAAGCATAGTTTTTGTAGGCAGACAGAGGTCTAGATGAAATTCATTCATATTTAACATGTATACTCATACATCATCTGTATATTCATAAATCAGCCTCAATGAAGTTTGCTCTTATTTTAAATAAAAGCATTTAAATCCATTCCCCAGTTGTGCTGAAGTACAATAAAAGCAAGAAAATCACGGACCAAATATATAAATACATATTTATTTATTTATACATCCTGGTAGTGCAATTCATACAGAGTACTCAAATTCCAAGCCAGAGATCTGTATTTAGGGCTGACAGCTCATCTGTTTCAGCACAACACAAGCCACTGAGATGGTCTTTTTCCATTTCACAGCTGCTTTAAAATAAGACAGAATGTCATCCTTAAGTCTCCGTTTCTTCCCTCTGTCATTTCACATCACAGCTCTAATTTTATTTAAACATCCTCCTCTGCTGCGATTACATCTCTCAATTTGTTGCAATACAAATTAGAAAGATCCGTGCCAGCTCTCCCCACTATCAGCAGTTTTCTCCTGGCGCCTTGATTAATTGCCTATTTTAACAGATGAAACAACAGAACTTACAGTTTGGAGACTGTCTTTTGTTTGCATTATGGGAGGAAATCTATGTCCCCACAGAGACTTGCTCTTTTGCCATGATCATAATTACATGTTTTCAGACTAAACTATTATATCAGCACATTCACTGCTGAGGTGAAGGGTGTCAGGATTCTCATCATCAGCTCTGCAGTCAGGTTAGAGCCTGACTTCAGCCAGCAAGAGAAAATGTGGAACTCAGTACACAAATATAAGAAGAAATTTCTCTAAATGTAGAAAGAACTTGAAATGGATAATATTAAATTGGAGACAAAAAGAAGCAGAATCCGTAAAATGGAGTTCAGTGTGTCAGGCAAAGACCCAACATCCAATCATAAAACAAAATATTACACCCTAACCATAACCAGAAACCCGCTCCCTCTTTTGTGGCAGATACTCTAGATGATGCATTATGCATTTGCCACCATCACAGTCCCTCATGCCAAGAGAAAAAAAAAAAAAAAAAAAAAAAAAAAAAAAAAGGAAAGAAAAGAAAAGGCTTCTGGGGACTCCAGCTTGTGGCAAAGCTGAGATGCAAATTTTACATTGTTTGTGAACGAGAATAAATATTAAAAGTATCATTACATCCTTATTGATCTTGCTCAGTTCTGAGATCTACGAATCGAAATTTGAATGAAACTTGTGTTCCTCCAACCCCAAATAACCCCTGTGGTTCACAGGGAGATTTCTGCCTTGATTTGTCAAATGCTTCAGCAGCTCCAAGTGTTGCATATCAGGGAGGAGCAACAGAGACGAATATTAATAACCTACTTTTAGGGAAAAGAAATAATTAGGTCTCTTTGGTCCAACTGATTCATCTTCTTTCCCTTTGTGCTCATCTTCTACACTTATATGTCTCTTTAAAGAGTAAATTGTTTAACTGCTTTTAGTTCCCAGATGAGCCTGTTGCATCTGCATCACCTTCAATGTGAGTGACTTCTAGCAAGGGCTCATCCTTGTTTTCCTCAGAGCCATTCACACTCCTCTCAAGTGTTGTTTCCTGTTTGCAATCAGATTGAAGCACAGGATCCAGGGACAACTCAGTTGTTTTCTGATGCTTGTTGTTTTCTGATGCTTGTTGTTTTCTGCTCACAACAAGAAGATTAAGGCAAGGCATAAGGAACATAGCTCTCTTGTCTATCTCAACTTCAGTCAGGTAAAACTTGATCTGAGGTTAACCCTGAAATTGATAAATCAAGGGAACAGATATTCAGCTGTCACCTAAAGGTAAGCAGGGAAAAAAGAGACTGCCAGAAGGTAGGCTACATATCTGAGAGCTACATGTGTGATGACTTTAACTATCAATATGTCACAATGTAATTTCAACTACACACAATACTCATATTTACAAGATTTCATGACAATATGTCAGTCAATGTCAAAGTGAGAGAGAACAGAGAGAGAAATTCAGAAAAAAACCCATTTTAACACTAAAGAATCTCTACTTTCAACAACATCTCACATTTCCTTTAAGTGTTATAATTAATTGGAGTGTAGACTCTTCAAAGCATAAATGCATAACTCCCATTAGCACTAATGGAAGTTAGACACACTCATCAAAGGGAGAATATACTTCTATCTTTACAAAAGTAATCAGTGTGTCACAAAGCTGTATTTTTCTGAAGTTATCATTTGCATGCTATGCAAGCTGAGTACAAAGGTTTGCATTAATTTAAATTCAGATTAAGCACTTAAAAATATTTCTCCTTCACTGGAAGAACTGAATGCAGCAAATTAGTTTGCTATTATGTTAAAAAAATACATCACAAAATGCAGTAAAAATAATCACCCTTATAATTAAAGGCTGTCATGGTAAAATGCTTAAAGATATTCCATTATTGAAAGAACATTTCACTGCTGTTCTGGTAAAGATAAAATCAGGCAATTCCTCTCTGTGGTCCTTTCTTTAATAGCCTCCCAAAGAATCAGTATGATTTCATCCACCAGCGAACTGTTTTGCTATATCTAGGTTATTTACTTGGGGACAGATTTTTTAGCAGAATCTGTTGCAGCAAGAGAAGGGCTAATGTTTTGAAGCTAAAAGATAATCAATGTAGATTAGAAGTAAGGAAGAAGTTTTTTACACTTTTTACCAGAACAGGCTGCCCTGAGAGGCAGTGGCTGACCCATCCCTGGAAACATTCAAGGTTGGATGGGGCTCAGAACAACCTGATCTCATGGAAGATGTCCCTGCTCATTGCAGGGGGGTTGACCTAAAGGACTTTTAAAGGTCTCTATCAACTACTCTGTGATTCTATGGACACACAGCTAATCACATCTTAATAAACATGGTGAAATGATGGCGTTTTAAAATAACAAACCAAGTTCTTATTAACTTACAATTTTAACTTTAAAACTTCTTCTGGAATAATACAGCAGAACTGTTACTTTTATTTCCATTATAGTAACATGCATGAGTTAATCATGGTCTTCAGCAAGAAGTTTGAGGCCAAATTGTTTTCAACTAGCAATTTATCAAAATAAGAGTTCAGAAAATAGGTGGAAAAGAGAGCAGAGTATTTAACCAGAGAGGAATATTTATGTAACATGTTACATGACCATTTTAAATTGCTAAAAAAGAAAGAGCTAACTTGCTGGAACAGTAAGTTCTTGCCTCTAAGAGGACAAGGTACAACACTGGGTATGAAAATGGAAAAAAGATAAAAATTCATAGCTTACATAAATTTCATTACATGTGCAGTTGCCCAGAAAGCAAAGAATGAACATCTACCTTTGAAGCATGGCATAACAGGAGCCCATTTTCATATCTCTATACATCTGCAATCCATCAAGAATCAATGGAAATGCTGCAGATTATAATGTTAACTCTGCAACAGATCTCCATGAATGGATGACATCATAGTTTGGGACATTTATATTGTGGTTTGGAGTTGTAACTGATAATATGGCTTAGAACCTCCTTCTCTAAATTGTCCATAGACAGGAATAAATACTGGCTACTGCAATCATTTTTATTCCAAATTAGAATAAATTGAAAACCTTATACTTCTCTATTTTTTTAGTTAAAATATTTCTCAGAATTTCAAATAAAATATTTTGAAATACTTGTTTTAAATGTTGAACTGTTCACTTCAATAATACAATACATAATTTTTGCATGCATAAAAGTGTGGCCAAGTAATAGAAAACACATGAAAATAATGATGTCAAAATGAAATTACTATGCCAAAGATAAGATTTCAACATTCAAAATTGAAAATCACATTGTCCAAAATGTGGAAAAGCTGAAGCAAACTATCTAAACCTTCTTCACAAAGTTTATACAGAAAACAATCCTTCACACAAAATTTGCAAGTGAAAACTAAAAAGAAAAAGAAAGCGTGAAAAAAAATTTCTAACAAATATATCTTCAGCCAACCGTATTTGTCACTCTGAATCTGACAGCTTAGTGACCTTTACAGATAAGCTGTCTCAGCTGAGATCCTGATAACAAATATATAATTATCTGAATCATTATTACAGAATTAACAGACTCAACCTGGCAGACAAGACTCCAGGCCTGAGAAGAATGAAGTTGCCTTTTTATCCTAGACATGGCTGCTCTAGGATGGGGTCAAAAAATAACCTTTGAAATTAGTCAAACTAATTTTCATGTAATGCCTGTCCTGCAATAAAAATGATTATCTTACCTGCTTCATGTATTGCTATTGCTCACAATGACAACCCAAAAGTCCTGAGTTTTCAAGGCCACATTTTTAAAGTACTTCTAATTTTTACTTTCAAAGTGCAACTTACAGATTTGTAGAAAACTTTAGGCTTCCAAGTAGCTTTGGCTGAACTCAAAAATCAATATTCCACATGCAGAAGAAATTCAGTCAGTCCTATGCCTAAAGTAGGCTGCAAGTGCAGAAAGCACACTCTGCATTTCCCTTTGAGGCACTGGTTAAATAAGATGGTCTGCATTCATCAAGGAAGTCTCAACTATGGATTCCCTTCTCAAAACTAAAGACATGCTTTATCCCTAAGGAGAAAAATATCATGGAAAACATAGGCAAAAACTGGGTTAAAGTTGAATGATGCTTAGCATGGGAGGCTGATATCTAAATTCTGTCAAAAACCTGATTGATTCTCCCATTCCCCTGTTTGAGTAAATTTATTTTTACGAAGTGCCTAGAGTTTAATTTATCTCACTAAAGAGGCTCTGACTTTTTACTGCAGCATTAATGGGTCAAAGCCAATCTATATTTACAGATTTGGAAAAACAATACATGGCTGCTCTGATGATTACTAGCTCCAAGTTTCTCATACAAATTGCCTATAAACTTTGTCAGATTGGAGAAACAAGCAAATATCAAGTTGCTTCTGCTTCCTCTCAACTCTACATTGCCACCCAGAAAGTATGGGGGACACATTCGATTTCTACAGCAGTAAATTAAAAATGTAATTAAATCCGATTGTCAAAAATGTAAGAATTTAAAGTTTACAGCACTGTTGTTCCCACTGCACTTCACACATCCCTAAATAAAGACACAGCTGCAATTGTAAAGCACAACTTTTGGCCGAAGTGGCTGGCAGGTGACACCTCCAGCTTCTCCTTGGGCAGTGTTTCAGGAGGATGGGGCAACAGTAAGGCTTTGGTTCATTTTTGGGGCTCAACTTGTGAGTAACACACCCACGAGTGCCTTTAGCACCAGCCTCAGATCCTGCTCACCAAGAGCCCCTGTCTCTCAAGGGTCAGAAATGCTGATCAAGTGGAAATTCTCACCACTTACTGGTGTCCTCCCACAAAGTATCAGGAGTTAAGGAATAAAGAGATGTCCTCAATGGGAACACACCTGTCCTGTGGTACTGACCATGATCTAATTCAGGCCTTGTGCTCTCCATTGGACTGTCCCTTCATTGCCCTCTCCTCATCCTGCTTCTGCTTTCTCTGTACCCAGTTGTTTTCCTTTTTTCTCATTATGTTTTTGTTGTTACTCATTTTATGCTTTCACTCTGTAGGTTTCTTCCTCCAGTGCCTTTTTCCCTACAGTCCTGATGCACCTAAAATGAACAGCTCCAAACTGCAAGATGCAATTTGTATCAAAACCATGCAGCTCTGGTTCCATCTCCTCCTGCTCAGCACAAACACTTATTGTGAGAATTCAACAGAACTGAATAGACCTTGAAAGAATCCCAAATACATGAGCTCAGTATATGCAGACAGATAAATCCAAACATACTTTCCCAAAGATACTCAAACCTAAAACATAAACATACTAAATCTACTAAATTCCTTTCGTGTCACACTGAAAGAGATAGCAAACAAAATTGTTCAAGTGCCAACCACATTTTTATACGAAGAATAACCCTGTCCTGGGCAAAACAGACCAGGGAAATGGATGAATGAGTGGCAAATATGAGTCAGTGTCTCTGAAATCTGCCACAACAGAACCAGTTAAAGAGAGCAAACTAAAAAAAGACTAAAAGTGAAATAAACTTATGTGTATATATATCTTCATAGATAGAAACATGTTTAAAAATGGAATTTTTATGGATCCATTATGCAAACATTTGAGCTAGACAGAATAGTATAGAAAGTACTGGTTTTACTGCCTCTTAATCCAAGAAAAAAATGAAGGGACAACAAAATGTAAGGATTAGAAATGTAAAACTTTGGCTTTTAAAGACACTGACTTTAAGCACTGTACAGCTTACTTATCTGCCACAAAACACAACTGTTTGTTAAAGAAGTGTCTAGAAAGAAAAATCAAAAAAATTCAAGGATTTGGTTTAGGCAAATAGAAACAAGGCAGAATCAGCCAACTGTGCTGCTGCTGCACACAGCAACAACTCCAGGTTTATCCCTTTCCAGCACAGCACTCCTTTGAAGAAAATCCAATTGCTGATGAACAAATTAGAGCAGACTTAAATGAGCCTTTAAGAAGGATCATGAAACCAGCTGCAGGTATAAACAGCAGCTTCCAAAGGAAAAGTTAACAGGCCACTATAAATCCATCCCATGGGAAAGGACTGCAGCTCCAGCTGGGCAATGGGTACACTTTGTGCTGAGCACCAGTGATGACAAGTGGGGAAAACTGAACAAGGAGGCACAGGGTGCAAATATTACTCTTCATGTGCCCATGAGCCTGCTGATGCACATAGATACATCCCTGAAGTCTTCATGAGTACCAGAAAACAATGTGGAAGTCTGGAGGGAACTCACAAGTCTGCTGTGTAGCACCCACCATCTGTTACTGTTCCAAAATGCTTTATTCGCTGCTCAGCTTTGCTCCTGTAACAAAAAATATTCACCCTAGGAGGTTGCATCCTAGGAGTAATGATGTAGCACATTCAGTTTAGACTTGTTGATCATATTAAGGACTGCTGTCTTAGCCAGAAATGTGTTACTGAGAAAAGGCCTCCCAGTGCCACCACATCACTATGGCAACTGTGGGAATATTTAAACTCACTCCTGCACTACACTCAGAAGACTTTTGCTTCAACAAACAGGGAGAACTCAGATTTATTTAGTGTCTGGTCCACTGTCCCAGGGGTTCACACACAGAACTGCTGTATTTAACTTTTAACATTAGGTTACTATCCAGAACTACTGATTAGAAAATGTAAATCATTCTGCTAACCTCTTACAAAAGACACCTTGTGCAACAGATACACTCTCCCTGTGTAAATGTTTTCTAAGTATATTGATGTCTTTGTTAAATTCTTAATGCTTTGGGCTGTGGACTAAGTAAAAAATCAATAGGGACATAAATTTTAAAAAGGATTGCAATGATTAGCTGTGTTTTTGACTATTGGTGGCAAAAGGTAGTTTGACCTCCCACTAGCTGGAATACTTGATTTCATTTTTTTCTGACTTATATCCCAGTCTCTGGATTTTGTCCCATACCCAGAGATTTCAGCTAGCATAGAACCAGGCTACATTTCAATAAATACAACTAGAAGTAAGTTGTTACAAGAAACAAGAACTCTTAAGGAAAATATATTTCAAGTACTCTGTGGAAGAAGTACAACACACCTAGAAAAAATCAAAAACAAAATGTCATAAAAAAAATGGCCAGGAAAAAAAATTGCAATCAATAATGGTTGATGCTTGAGAAAAAACAACAGCCACAGGACACTGCAGAAATCATGACTAACACAATGTTGTCCTGGTGTACAAAGAATATCGGTGGAGGAAGGGAGAAGTCATTTGCAGAATACAATGGTGACACAAGTTAATGGCCCTGAATACACAGCACAGTTTAATGCTTGTTAAAGATCATTAACAGTGGCACCAGTATCGATGCAGCAACAGGGATTAGCATTGTTGATCTGAGCAGAAACTGCACAAGACCTGTTTCTAAGCAAGCAAGAAATGTGGCACCTTGGGGACATCAGTATCAGAGAGCAGAAAGTGGCACAGTCCATGCAGCAGGTCCTGACAGTGTGCTGGGGCAGGGCAGATCTGGCAGAACTGCCACTAAGTAACATTGCTTAAAGACCACACCACAGCCAAGAGAAAAAAATTACTGAAGGAAAATCCCTATTGTGGCACAAAGGGTGGAAGAAAGAATTTTAATAAGGATAAAACACCAAACCAATTGCCCACAGAAACTAAAACTAACAATATAATAAAAATTCTTCCTAAACCAAAACCTTCCATTGCTTAAGAAACCACAATTCCTGGATCACAGGACACCACAATGCACATTATACTTGGTACAGGGCTGGTACCTCCACAACCTTTCCCTGAATGACCAATTACCCATCCACAGCTGGCTCATAGAGAATCTTTAGCATCAGCACAAGCACAGCCCCAAACTCCTCCAGTCAATTCCCTAATGAGAGAATTTGATAATTCAATCTGTTTCACAAAATCATTGTTTAAATTATTTTGTTTAAGAAGTAATTGTAACAAATCAGTGGAATGGTACCAATCAAGCCTTTTATTCCCCTTTTAGCAGCTTCTGAGAGAAACATCAGCCAGCCTGGAGATGCTCTATAAATCCTGAAGATGCTCTATATATCTTCTCAAATTTTCTTGGTCTTTCCCAAAACTTTGTCTTCAGATTTGACAAAACCTGGGCGTGTATTTCACACAGCTTGCTGGAGATTTAGGACAGAAGAGTTTTAGCTGAAAGCCTCCAAAGACTGGAGTGCTATCTTAGGATTTTTTCACTTGTTCTTCCACAGGCTGCTTTTTGCATCACAGAGAATCAAAGTCCAACCCCCTCTGCTGCCTTTCAGAAATAAAGAGTTTCAGAAATAAACTCTTCACAGAGAGCCACAGGCAACGAAACAACTCCCTGGCCTGGCTTCCAGCTCAGAGAGATTCCAACAAAAAATGAAAGCTCTGGGCAGAGCTGGCACAAGTAACACTGAGCACACCCCTCTTCACTCCTGCCCAAGCCCCTGATTAATGCATCACATCACAGCAAAGATGTGAGCACCAAACACAGCCCCTGCTACACCAAAAATGCTCTTGTACACAATGGCTGCATTCCAGCCTGGCCACTTCAGACTCTCATCTCATTTAGGGGACAGTGAAAAAAATAAATATAGGACTTCACTCTTGATGTCCATCACTGATTGCAAGAGTAATACCAACAAATATAGATATGTAATTCTAAAAGAGGTATTTCTTTGCTTCTCGAATCCAACTCAGTAACAAATTTCTGGAGCAGGATCTCTTCTCCTATTGCTCAGTGCTGGATTATTTCTTGCACTTGACCCTTATCCATCAACAAACATCACAACACACTCAGCTCTGTGAAAACAAGTTTGTGTTTATATCACGCACAGGAAAAGCTTCCTTTAAGAAGTGCCAAATGTTTTAAACCATATTTTTACTGCACAAAGTTGGCATATGTGCTATTGTGGAATCTGTGTGCTGTGCTTCCCAAACCACTTCCATTTTTATCATAAATAATTTTAAAGCAATTTTAACCACCTTCATGCCAGTTTCCCAGCCCACCTTTTATTTTATTTTTCAGGACAGACAAGAGGCAACAGGGACCCAAGAGAAGCACCAGCTCCAGCAAAAGCCACTGTCTACACATTTCACTCCCCAGGTGACAAAGGCAGTGTACAGCATGAGAAACGTGCCAGGGACAACCACAGGTAAAATTATGGGCAGACACTCTCTCAGCTGCTCTTTAAGGAAAGCAAACATGTTATGAGAAGCTGAAGTAATACTTCTTCAGCCAGGTAATATCTTTCCATGTTAACTGTAATACACATTCTACAAAACATGACAGTGAAACTGTTGGTCAACTGTAAAGTAAAAATACTTTAAAATTATTTTTCCTTTTTTTTTTTCTTCTTTTGAGAGATTGTACTGAACAAAATAAATTTTTGCCAAATAAATTTGAAGGGAGCAGAGGGATTTCCTCCCTAAACCAGTCCTGTGGTTTCTCTGATGTTCAAAAGGAGTGTCATCACCTATTCTCTTTTCTCGTCACTGCATGAAAATAAACATAGCCACATCAGAGTTAGCAATTACTCAGCAAATGAAAGCTTCTGCTGAGGCTAATATGGGAAATCTGGAAACACCGTAAAAACCCCAAAATAAAGCAAGTAAATAAAGTTAATGCAAGGGCTTGAGTTTAAAAAGAAAAAAAAAACCTCGAGTGAAAATATTTCTGAGTGATGGAGTGGTTTCTTATCATCTCTAAAAGATGAAAACTCATCAAAACTGTAAAAGAGGAAGAAACAGAAAAAAATGTTTAAGAATCTTTGCCTTGAAAATATATGTGCATGAAAAAATTATTTACTTTGAAAATTAAATCTGAACAGAGTGTGCCTACTGAGACTGCATGCACAACCTTGGATTTTCTGGTGGACAAAGTGATGATAAACCTAATTCCAAACCAGGGGTTTACAATAAGAGAATGAGGTTCAAACATAGGCTTCCTCCAGAAAGTTCTCATTGGAATGCTTCATTCATATTTGGGCTGGTTGGGTGCAGAAAGGAATTCTGCTTGCTTCCCCCCTGAAATGTCACTGCAAGCCCTTTCTCCCCTGCTGGCACACCCACACACATACACACACACAAACACACAAAAACACACAAAAAAACCACACATGCTCAAGTGATTTGCTGAGCTTTAGCATGAGACAGGATTCCAGGTACATCATTCAGACTGCAGCTCCTTCTGCAACATTTTATTAAAATAAATGAAAAATACTGTCATTGTGCTGACTATACACCCATCTGCCAGAGTACCACCAAGGAGCCAGTGCACTCTATCATATAGAGGAAAGATTGGCAAAGAATGTCTGAAATGAAAAAACATGTAAGCAACTCATATATTCACAGAGGAATAAACACAAATATTCTGAATTTTATTGTCATTAGCAGCTATAGTCCCTGAAACAAGAGATGTAAGTACAGACCTCAGTAATAGAATGCAAGTCTGTTGAGTCCTCAATACTTCCCAGAGTGCAGCATACACATTTCTAAGTAACTTAAAAGAAATTGGGAAAGCATCCTGAAAAAATTCGACACTCTGCACCAATGAGCTGTTAGGTTCAATTACTTCCATTATTCACTGGCAGCATTTTAAATTCTTATTTCCTATTAGAAAACCTTAAGATCAATAATGCTAAAGAAAGATGTTCTCTCATTTAAGGTCTCCAAAACTATGCCAGACAACTGGAATGCCTTCTGAAATTAAACACTTTTCCAGCTAACAGGGATTGAGCAGGTTAATGGTCATTGTGTACTCTCCACCATGTCCTTTTTCAGCCAAAGTGATCAGATTTATAACTGACAAAGCTTAGTACACTACTAAGTTATTTTCAACAAAATTACTAGCTCTCATCCCTATTTTCTTACCCTTTCCTTTGTAAACTCTTCCAAAGAAAGAAAAAGAAAATCCAAGTCAGGTTTAAAAAAAATATACTGCCTTTGAAATAAACCAAAATAGAAAGAGAAAAAAAGAAAGAGAGGAAGAAATCTGGGTATCTGCACAGGTACACCTTTACATATTATATAAAATGGGAATATATTTTGTCACTTTTAAGACTAGCTCATAGCACTTCTTTTATTTTCTTCAGCAACATCTGATTATCCCAGATAAAGACCAACATCTCCTCTCCAACTTTAGACATTTGCATAATTATTCACTTTGGTGGCAAAAAATTGTGGACTCAGTTTCAAGCAGAAAAGGAAATGGACTGTAAAAACTTCTGCATTTAAGGCTTCTCTTATTAAAGAGCACTCTAGAAATAGCTACATGAGGATGGATTTTGTAGTGAAGGAGCTTTCAAACAAGGAAGAAATAATGCACTTGTAAGATAATGTCAGAGAAATTCAAAGATCAGTAGGAAAAGTTTCATTAAAGGGCAGCTGTTAAATACCTGGCCTTACCTACAGACACAGTGATTCATCCACCACTTAAAATCCTTAAATCTTTCCTTTGTTTTTCTAGGAAACATGCTCCAGACCCTGAAGACACTGCTTACAGCAGTGTCTATCTTCAATCTCTATTCCCACCCCTTCCCAAGAGGTAAAGATGATAAAACTTCCAGATGGATACAAATTATCCTATGCCAAGAGGAGCAAAAGGTAGTAAGTAGCTATTTATTTTCTGCTAAAATCATCCTGCACAGAGTTCACTTACCCTGCCAATATCCAAAGAAAGTGCCAAATGCTCCCCTCCAGCTGCACAGTAATTAATCTGAAGTTATAGATTTCATTTTCTATGCATATAATACCGTCACTGCAATGCCACAGTGCCAGGAAATAGTCTTAAAAAATAAAAATAGAGGCAGGAAGCAGAAATGCTGCTTTGCAAGACTATTCCTTTGGTTTTTTTGTTGTCCAAGAAATTGCATATCATTAACAATACTGGCTATTTTCAAAGAAAGTGTAAAAAAATATACCAAACCTATATATTTTTTTCCTGTGTTTATCAAAAATACTAAACAATTCACAAATCCTTAATTACCCATAATTTTCTTTATTTCTCATACACACACATTCTCTAACAAACAAAATGTCCTTTCTTTCCTCCTTTTCTTTTGTACTGGAAAGATACAATTGGACTATTGGACTTCATTGTTTCAATAAACTCAGGAGAACACCTAACTGCAAGCTTAGAAGTTTTCACACCAACTCAGAAAACCATCATTGCAGAAAAACTGGGTATTAGTACAAATGTATTGTTAATAAAACACAGGGCCTTTCTCTAAAATATAGCATTTCTAATGCTGTTTTCAAGAGATGGAAAAGTTCACACTTGTACAATCTCATAGCTTTTAGATTGGATTGTTTAAAGCAAATTTTTTGCATGATACTAATACAAACTATATTTTTTGCATGATGCTAATAAAATTATATTTCACTGTAGGAGCTTTTTAAGATGGACTTTGAAGACTGTATCCAAGCAAGGGTTTAGCATCAAATTCTACATTTCTTTTTACCACATCTGGAAAACTCATAAACGAAGCTTTGCTCTTATTACAGGCTGTAGAAGAGAGTTAAGAAACACAATAAACTACATGTTTTATAGCATCACTGATATTTAATATAACTCCATCCACAGCCTTTTAGTTTTATTGTCCTGGGTTTTGAAATTATTACTATTTTTATACATAGAACATTATGCACATGTTATGAAGAACTATTGGAGTTCTTAGGAGAATAATCTCATGGATTTTTTAAGTAATGAGAGTAATAGATGGAACCAGGATAATGTTCTTCTTCCATTATGTATTTACCTGCTTTTAGTGACCACTTTAGTTTACAATAATGGGTCTGTGATAACTTTATTTGACAATTAGGAGCAGTGTTTTTCAGATAGGGTGGGGTCAGAGGCAGCTGTTTTGTGAATTTAGCAGAGAATAAAATTGAATTGAAACCTGCTTTATGATTTCATTAGCAAATACTCTTACAGGACAAGAGTTTTCAGCCAAACACAAGAAACTGCTCCTCTTGGCAATAGAACTGTTCCAGCTTTACCCAGTATGATTTTTTTTTTGCATTGACTGCAGACAGGAACCAGTCCAGAAAAGAAACTAAGGGCAGCTCAGCAGAGAGGTGAGATGTCATTGGAGTAGCTGGGGAAAGGGAGGGGCAGGATGCTAAAATGAGCATCCCTCCTCTTAGCCCTAAACTAATGGGTAACAAATAACACCAGAGCAGGTCCTGGAAAGAAAAAATAAAAGACTGCCGATACATTTCTCCTTTTTATGCTTTTGCTTTTAAATGCACTTATCCTTATTATACCCACTTCATTCTTCAGAGTTTATAATAAAGCAATAATTCAATCACACAGCTCCCTACTAAGTAAAGCAGTTCTAGTTCTAGTTTTCTGCCAAAGTTGATAAAATTGAAGCATTATTTCCATGCAAAGTCATTCTGAATTTGCACACATAACCACCAGACTGCCAGACCCCTGCCTTGCACAGACCACTCCTCAACAGCTATGCCTTGCCCAGTTTTGCACAAATCCTGCTGTTATTGCTTTGGTTCTATCACCTGCAGTAACACCCAACACAAACCAGACAGCTGCTACTGCATTATGTGTACGTTTCTTACAAACAGAGAGAAAGTGACAGGCATGGCATCAAGAGAAAAGGAAGTCAATGAGTTAAAAAAAAGTTTGAATTTCTTTTCTTTTTTACATTAAAACTGCTTAATGTTGGAGGAATCTGCATGCAATGCACAAATCATTTAATGAATTAGAATACTAAATACAATTGGTAGTTATCAGAAAATTACTATGACTGTACAAGTACATTGAAATATTAAATTCTTTTCTAGATGTGAAGAGAACCAGTTCTCAAATCCCAAAGTTCAGATATTAATAGAGTTGATCTTGTGAATCCATAAACAAGATCCAGTTCTTAAACACAACTCCTCATCACTGCTTCCAACTGAGTCAGGAGCATGAACAGAATATTTTAGAGTCTACTAGACAGAACTTTAAAATTAGAAAGGCACTTCAAAAATTAATGAAAGAGACATGATTCAGAGCAACAAGGAAAACTGGGACACTGGCCAATTTCAAGAGGGTTTGAAATTTTAACTGAATTCTTTTCTCAGTGACTGGATAATATAATTCAATACTTAAAATTTTTACCTAGTTTCAAATTAAGTGAGAGCTTATAAACTTACCATTAATCCATTTGGCCTCTGGATTATGAACTATGAATTCTTTTCTGAAGAGATCTTCCAAGGATAATCTGTTTTCTGATGAATTTGCAAGTTCATCTAAAATAAACATAACAAGATCATTTTAGATAATTATTGAAAACAATATACTCAGTGCTGTTTGAAAAACACTGGAATTATAGAACCAGAAGTCCTGTTGAAATTGGTAACAAAATACCTTGCTCTTTTTTTTTTCCCCCACAAAAAGGAAAAGTATAATTTTTGTTTAGTAAAGCTTCAGGAAACAAAGAATTGGTACCTTTTGGACAGGCAAGGTACAAGATTTAGTGTTTGCTTATTTGTTATATTGGGACTTTTGCAGCAAAGCTCTTTTTTACCACAGCCCCACACCACAAGAAATTACAAACCAATACCAAAATTTCCTGACAGCCAAAGAATGTTGCCATATTGAGTACCTTACGCTGAGAGAAACTAGATAAAAAACTGCTGTAAGTAAACTTGGAACCAATTTCACTTATTCAACACTTTAAAATTAAATTTTAAAAAATCTACATGCACTTTTTATAGCCTGTGCTTGGTGTCTAGTGAACAACATAACTTGGCTAAAGGCCTTGTGTTTTTCCCAAACATGACAGAACCCAAGAATATTGTGCCTCTGAACATTAGCCAATACTGACTTACAAAACAAAACAAAATAAAAACATTTTCCTGCATCTAATATCATCTCCACACTTCAGAAAACTAAAAAAGAAGCTCTCTAAATATGTGTTCTTGTGCTGTAAGCTAAATAAATAAGCAGTGAAGATTCAATAGTGAACAGCTGCACTAACAGTGGTAATGTTGAACCACTGCTATCAAAGCAAAAGTTTTAGTGTTAAAAGACAAACCCACAAAGATTCTCAGCAATAATCACTGGCAGCAGCTTGCACTTCACCTGACTGCTTTAGGCTGTTCAGAAGAGCAGCTGCCAAAAGCTGTGCTCTTTGTTGCCTGTGCCCTTGCAAAAAGATGCACTTCCCACACCAGCCGTCCAATGCCCAGCCAGGTTTTTAAAACAATTTTGTATTATTGGGCAGGTTACCATAAATTACTGCACTCTTCTCTATAAGCTCTTCTTTCCTTGTCCAGGAGAGGAACTCCATGTTAGGCAGATTTTTGTCTTTACTGATATTGAACAGTGCTGTGACGACAGACACACACAAAAAGAGTATCTGTTATCACAGCAGCCAAGCAGCAATCTTGTTATCTTTGTGTCAACCCACGATGTTACCAGGACATTTTTAACAAAGAAACCTGCTTTGTAAAGGTCATATCCTGTAATACATCTTGGATGAAAACGTGACCCTTCAAAGAGAATAAAGTCAATCAATAGTTTTGTCATTGGTCTTTATTCAGCTAAATTTCTCAATTAGAGTGAAAGTTGAAAGCTCACTGGAATCGACAGCAATATGATGTTTTTACCTTTAAATGTCAGCACTGCCTGCTGCAGTCCCTTCAGCTGGTATTAACAAGGTGCATCCTTGGTGTACTGAAGAGAAACTCCCTTTTAGTGCACATCATGAATTTCCAATGGACACGAGGCCCTGCCAGCTGCTCACACCCCAGCCCTGCTGCATTTTGCATGTCGCTCCCTCCCAGGTGGCAGCAGGGCTCTGGGAAGCACTCACCCATTCTAATCAACTCTTCTTGCACTTCATGTCTTGTAAGGCCAGGCTTGCAGAGTTGTCCAAATCCTCTCTCATAAGAGAAACACTCTAATCCTTAAATAAGCTTTTTTGCCCTCTTCCTACCTTCCAGGAATCAAAATAGTCAGTTTAGGTTTGTTTTCTCTTCATCTGCCAGTCCAGCATGGGACACAATACACCACTTCCAGTCTTACTGGAGCTTTACAGCAGAGCAACATTATCTCTCTTGATTTATACCTAATCCCTCTGTTTACACATCATGGGACCTTGTTAGCTCTTGCTCCTGCCACACACTGTGTTTTTATCTTCAAAGTAAGCACATGTTGTTATGTGTGCTCTATCCAGCTCCACAAATACATTCCTGTATCTTCAAAACACTGCTTCTGACTTAGCAGCATCAAACACTGGGCACTTCACATGCCCATTATCCCCTTTCTCCACACCCTTGTTGACAACCTACCCTGGACAAGCTGTTTTCCATCACCTATTTGGATTCAACACAGCCTGGTCCTGATGCTGTTTATAATTCCATAAGTGTTTCCCTTCTAACCTAACCTGAGTCTGTTTCTACTTATTGTGACCCTTTATTTCCTGCCAGTTTGCCAACTAGCAATCAAGTTCACACAAGCTGTTATGTTGTCAAAGACTGCCTTACCTATGACAGATTTTTTTTCGACTGCTTAAATAAAAATCACTAAAACAATATATCAGCTGAGTACAGAGAGGCTATTAGAGAAGAAAGGAACACCAGCTCTGCTCTCTGTTTTCTATCATATCCCTGGCAAGAAATCTCAATATAAATTGGATTTTAAAGTAAGTTTTAAATTACGGTTAGCATTCGTAAACTGAAAAAGAAAATGGCATCTTCAAGGCGATTTTACTAGATGTTTTAGAAGTATTTTTTTTCCTAATGCTGAGTTTTAACCTAAACAGAGCCACGTTTGTAACCTTTAACTCTACCTTTGCCCTCTGTCAATACCTCAGATGCCCAGTTTATCTGTAACAGCATGAATTACACATCATGGGAACCCTCAAACCAGTAGTGGGTTAATCTTTTCTGAGCACAAGCACAGATTAGTTGTACCCCACCATGTTCATACTCAGAGGAGGGGCAGAAGAGGAGCGAGTGGCCTCTGTGTCAGAGACCAGCTGGAATGCTTGGAGCTACAACTGAGGATGGATGAGGAGCTGACCTGATGGGTCAGGATTAAAGGGGGGACGGGTGACATTGCAGTCACCTAGGGGGCTACAGGCCACCCAATCTGGAAGGCCAGAGGAGTGTGCTCACATCCACAAGCCCTGGTCCTTGTGGGTGACTTCAACCACCCCAATACCCCTTTGGGGGACAGCACAGCGGGGCATAACCAGCCCAGAAGGTTCCTGGAATGCATTGTTGATAACTCTTCTCTAAGGGACAAGGACATGGACCTTTTGAAGCAGGTCCAGAGGAGGCCACAAAGATGCCCAGGGGGCTGCAGCATCTCTGCCACGGGGGAGATCTGAGACTGTTCAGCCTGGAGAAGAGAAGGCTCCAGCCAGACCTTAGGGCACCTTCCAATACCTAAGGAGAGCTGGAGAGGGACTTTTGGACTGCCACGGAGTGCCAGGACAAGGGGAAATTGCTTTAAACTGAAAGAGTGCAGGTTTAGATTGGGTGCTAGGAAGAAATTCTTCCTGGTGAGGCTGGTGAGCCCCTGGCACAGGGTGCCCGGAGAAGCTGTGGCTGCCCCATCCCTGGAAGTGTTCTGAACCAGGACAGGAGCCACCTGGGATAGTGGCAAGTGTCCCTGCCCATGGCACGGGGGTGGAATGAGATGATCTTAAAGGTCCATTCCAACCCAAACTAATCTTTGATTCTTGGATGTACTTGTTTTATTTTAAAGACTTCCTTTTACTGCTTTGTATTTATTACATTACAAAATAGCCTACTATCTCTTTTTCATTTCCATTTTAAATTTTATTGAATTGTTCCTTGAAGGAATGATATTTCCAATGTTCTCACACTATTTACCACAGATTTCTGTGTTTCAGTCTGAAATTATATACATATATTTATGTAAAGCAAATGACACAGATTACAGAAAATACAAACAAAATCAAATGCTAGACTAAATGACTACTTTTTAACTGTACATCCAATTAAAAACAGCTCAAATACTGACACGTATTAATTCGAAGTGACAAACCTGTGTGTGCTTACTAAACTAGAAGACTACAAAACTTGAAATTAATGGCCTTGCTACTTTTCACGAGCTTATAGGATATTATTTTTGCAGATTAAATGTAGTCTAAGCACCTCATAAAATTTGCCTTCTAACTTAGCAAATAAAACTAATAATTATGTACTGTAGTATGCCATTAACTGAAGCCCCCTACTGACTTTTCTGTGGAAAAAAAAATGTTTTTACACTAGAAATTAGGATAAAGGCTTGATGTTAAATGCCATCTGAAAAGTGGAAAAACACCAATAGTAACCTGTATGCAAGCTAGCAGGTGCAACTGGGAATTTGCATAGCTCACTTTGTGTAATCATGACAAAGGAAAGAAACTTGCCAGAAAATAGTCGGATATCAAAACCTGCCTGCCAATTTACAGTAGTTACAGGGAGTCTATACAGAATTAAACAGAAACCTCAATCTTCTTGAAGTATATATCCACATCTCCAA